>VWZG01013063.1:0-14533 GCA_013396735.1 Grallaria varia | reverse complement strand
TTGTTTTTCTATTTTATATTTTGGCTAAGTGAATAGTGCATGTATAGATTGTATATTTGGTCCAAGAGATTAGCTGAAGCCAGTTTGGAAACAGGAGATAAGAAAAAAACCCGTGCATTAAAAAATTACATGTAAACATGCAAAATGCTAGAAAAGGGGCAAATAGGTCATGACAGGCAGCAGATAGTCAAGATGTACCTAACATTGATAAAACAGCTTTGTTCTGACCTGACATCAAAAAAGGTTTTGAGTTTTCAAAGACTTTAGTGAGCAACAAGAGCAGGAAGAAATCTCCTTTGGAGTTTTATCCTCTACCAATAACAATGACCATTTGGGCCAATATTTGGCAGAGAATAATTTTTTTGTTCAGCTTTTATAATCTGTCTGTAGTGGTCATTGCCTATAAACAATAAGCACTTTCCAGTTCAGTAATGTTTCTGCTGAGGTTATTTCTGTTGCTCTGTCATGACAGATGTCTCTCTATAAAGGTGAATGACTTCCTATTCCTAGAGACAGCAAATCAGCTCAAAGTCACATATAGGCTTGAATACCTGCTCCTGGATTCCTTCTTCAGATTAACAACTTGTGTAACTCATAAAAAACAAGAAGCCTCAATACTTTTGGGTTTGTGGTCTTTATCTTAAGATGCTAATTTCCAGAATTCAGAATACTTAAGAACTGTATACTGTATTTTTCTCTTTCTGAACATGATTTGAAATTCTTGCTGCTTCAGACTAAAAGAGGAATGCTTAGAGACCGGTCACAACAAAATTTTGTATAGGTTTTATTAAGTGTTCTAAGATTTCAGGTTCTTGTTACTTGTAGAATATTTTAGTTTAAATATTGGAAATGGGTAATAAAAGCCTGCTAGCATCAGGAAAAAAACTACTCTATGCACAAAATATACTTAAATTCCTCAACTCATCACACCAGCTCCTAAAAATCTTGGACTTGGGAAAATAACAAGGTTTAGTCAGTCTACATGTGTAGAATGCTAGGCAAATATGTTTTTTTCCAAGCTATCTTGCTGCTGGATGCATTTGTACACTTTCATGGAAAGCAAATGCTGCCAGACTCTGACATATATGATTCCTTACCCCTTAAGAAAAAAGTGATCATGTACTAGAACTAACTGCATTAAAACATAATTTAAGTCTATAAAAAAAGACAACAAAGATTTTGGAGAGTGGGATTTGCTAAATGTGTAAAAGAAATCATGTGCCTAACCAAAAAATCCCAAACCAATAGCAGCCTGCATGCACAGATATAGTTTGTTGCTTGGTGTGTCTCAGTTGTACTGGTTCCTTAAAAAATTGACATTTTCTTTGATATTGAAGAAAGTGAGATTAGCCAATAATTTTAATACTAATACATTATAGAGAACAATTTAATAATCAGTATCTCTTTCAATGGATACATTTTCATATGTCTTTTGTTATATATTAACTTTTGTTATGTTGACTTTTCTTCCTCCAAAGCTAGTGAAAAATTCATTTGACTTTATTTCTCCTGGATGAGAGAGTCAGTTGATGCTTTAGTACATTCAAGCATTTATTTTCTATTTCTAGTGTGTTATAAAGAATCAGACAGAACTGACATGGTAAGATCAACCCTGGATCTTGCCAGGGCCTACCAAATCCCACTTGGCTGGAGCAGAAGGAACCATTACTAATCACGTGGGTTACAAAATTTATTCTACTGAGATCTGCCAGAGCATCCATATCTTCCCCACAAAGGAAAATCACACCTAATTGAAAACAAGCAAACAAAAAAGAAACAGTACTGTGAGAATTAAAACAAAAGTCAGTAACTATATTCTATTTTCTTATAAGTTGCAGGTTGCACTTGAATCAATTCAAGTAAAATATAAAGTATTTTTTTAGAAATCTAAAATATTCAGTCTCATTTATATTTAGTCTCATTTATTTCTTACTTTATGTGTTTATTTTTGTAAAAATTGTATTTAGTTCAAGATTATGTGTGTTACTGTATAAAATTACAACTTTAATCCAAAAAGAGTCAATATAACAGCAGCTCTTCCATTAAGTTGTATGCACTACAGAAAATGTTCCTGTCAATATTTTAATTTCAGTGAGACTGAATAAGAAAAAAACAACACAAATGTCATTCTGAGCAGATGGTTGTCATGGACTGCATATGACAACTAGGAGTTACTATGCAAGTTTATGCAACTTGACACACTATAGACAATTCCTGAAAATAAACGCTGATTGAAATAAGCCTTGGGTGACACTTCAGCAAAATAATTCATTTTGATTATTTCCTTGGTTTTCAAAGTGTTTGTTAACATCTCTAGATACATGACAAATAGACTACCAAAGCCCACCACCAGATGTAGTCTCTGGCTCAGGAGCTATGCCTCCCGCAGCAAGTTCGCTGTGTTCCTATCTTTTCACTAGGTGTGGAAAACAAGCAGTCCCCACCCCACAACAGGACTGCCACAAGTATTCCTTCAGGCTTGACTACAGAAATTATAGGATTGAAAATAAAATTATAAATAAAAGCAAGAAGAAATGGTTTTCTGGAATTTAACATAAATATAAGGCATTGTCACTTTGCTTCTCCATTTACTTTCTGAATACCGGGAATTATTCCAGAAACAGTTCTATTAAGGTCTCATACATGGCCACAAATAGAGGCAACGTGTGCCTTCCAAATGAGTGCATTGACTTTCAGGAGATTTAAGCAATTATTTCACTCACAAAGAGGCAAGTGAACTTGGGTGAAAAGTCACATAGTAGCCCTTAGAAGACTTTTTCCAAATACTTAAAAAACTGCATAAAACATTGCTTTGACTATCTCATATTCTGTCATTTTGTCTTTCTTCAACTGCTCCCATTTCCATGGTTTAGCTCTCAGCTTCTCAGATGAATCATTTACTGTCACTGTCTAGTTTTCTTTAAGATGTTTATGAAAAATCACTGGACCTCTTATCGTTTATAACTAGCATGTACCCTAGAGTGCTAGGGACTGAACCTAAAAAAGGTATGCAGACAGTGAATTGGGGAACTGCTGTAACTGCTAGCAACTGCCCATGGCTAAGTAAAAAATGGTCATCCACTCAATAAAGGATCCAGTTGGTACCAGTCGCTATATGATATTGATGTAAGAATACTAGTGCATATTGTGATTCTGAAGAAATTATCTACTCCTGATCTAAGGAAACAAAACACTTTGCATAGGTTTACACTGATAGAGTAATGGGATTTATTTATTTATTTTTTTTACTTACAAAGAATGACATTATGGGGGATTTCTAACATTACATTTTTTAGAGAGTGCTCTGTAAGTNCTTTTCACTTCTCTCCTTAACTGGCAGCTGATTCCCTTGGTTTGCATCCACACTTCTTGAGTTTTCTCGGCAAGTTTTGTTTTGGTGGGTTGGTTGGGAGATTTTTGGCAATTTCTTATCCCAAAGAATAAAGTCTACCAAAAAAACCCATAGGTATGACTACTTTAATATGCAGAACTTGTTTTCCAGGTGACCTGAAACTTTCCAAACCACACTCTTCTCATACAGATCCTGTTCGCTTCCCTGGGTGGCCCTCCAATGCACAGGGCTACAGCTGTCCCATCTGCTCCCCAGCTAGGGCTGATGAGACAGATGTTACAACCCTGAGGAGCCCACAGGATCCACAGTGCTCTGAGAGCCTGAAGGTAGATGTGAAAACTGAACTCTGGGACAAGGACATATGTTGAGAACTTTGGCTTTTTTACACCCCTGGTCATGAGGTTACGTGTTGAGTAGCTGACCAAGAGAAAAATCCTGAATGTGAAACCACGACACATATTTTTAAAGGTAAGAAAATACAACTTATGAAGTTCTTCAACTGAAAATTCTATTAAATAAATTTAAAAAAACCCTTAAAAATAAAAATGTAACAAATTATTCTTTAGTTGTAATATTTCTGCAAGAGATTGAGAAAAAGTCTAGAGCTGTTATCAGCTGATATTTAAGATTACACCTGAAACAAAAGCAATTTACAGTACAAACATTTTCTCTGCTGCATTGTTTGTTTTCCATCAGTTTTACAAGTGTTAATTAAGCATCATTCTGTGTGAGTACACCTTATGTTTTCTGGTTCATTCCCTTTGGCTTCACATCCTTTTCCAAACCATAGAAACTGTTGCATTTTATACCCCATAATGAAAACTAATTTTGAAATTTCAAATTTCTTTACATACTACTTTTTTTTCCCAGCAGATTTACATGCTTTGACAGCTGTATGAAACCTAGCTCTGGGATAAAGCTAATCAAAATGTAAATGAGACATAGTGAAGGGTTAGTATGTCTTACTCATCCTTATCAATTAACTGACAAAAAAGTATTGGAAGGAGTTCTAAGGAAATGATGTGCTATGCTGAAATCTCCACACCCTTGTCTAACACACTAAGAGTTCCCCCTTGGGGTTTGTTTTGTGGGCAATTTTTTTGTTTGTGTGTTTGTTGTTGTTGTTGTTTTGGTCTGGTTTGGTTTTTTTGTTCTTTTTTCTTTAGTTGAGAGGTGCTTCATACAGCTCAACAAAGAGGCCTATCTGTAAGATCAGTGGTGCAAGACTTCTGCTAGTACCCACCTGTTTATATTCAAGTCTGTAAAGAATGTTCCAAAAATTTCTCTTTCAACAGAATTGCTAGTGCTGTGGTCTTACATGGTGTAAAGTAGTTTGTAATTGAGATCCTCAATAAATAGAGCTATGCTCTCCTGGATGCATTAAAGGAGTCAAGAAAACAAAAGATGATAAAAGACCTGCAGATTAGAGTCTGTGGTTCAGAATGTTAATAAAAACATAAAAACATATTTTTGTGTGCCTTGGCACACAGATAGAACACCCAAAGCTCTATTGATCATCTAAAGAGTCAAGCACAAGGGTCACACAGAAATCATAGAATCATAGGATGGTTTGTGTTAGAAGGGACCTTTGAATGTCATCTAGTCTAAACCCTTCAGCTAAGAGTTGGGACATCTTCAACTACATCAGGTTGCTCAAAGCCCCCTCTGACTTGATCTTGAATGTTTCCAAGAATGGGGCATTCAACACCTCTCTGGAAAACCAACTCCAGTGTCTCACCATCCTCATTGTAAAAAGTTTCTTCCTCACATCTAATCTAAACCTACCCTCTTTTAATTTAAAACCATTGGTCCCTGTCCTGTCACAACCACCTCTGCTATAAAGACTATTCTCATCTTTCTTATAAGCTCCCTTTAAGTACTGAAAAGTCACAATAAGGTCTCCCCAGAGCCTCCTCTTCTCCATGCTGCACAAACCCAAATCTCTCAACACTTCCTCCTAAGAGAGGTGCTTCATCCCTCTGATCATTTTTGCAGTGCTCTGCTGGACCTGCTCCCACACATCCACATATTCCCGGTGCTAAGGATCCCAGATCTGGATGCAGTAGTCCAGATGGCGTCTCACCAGAGTGGAGTTAGAGGGGCAGAATCCCCTTCCCTTCACCTGCTGGACACCTTTCTTTTTATGCAGCCCAGGACAAGAGTAGTCTTTCTGAGCTGCAAGTGCACATTGCTGGCTCATGTCCCACCTCTCATCCACCAGCAGCCCCAAGTCCTTCTATGTAAGGTTGCTCTCAGTCTTATCCCCCAGCCTGTGTTGGTACTAGGGGTTGCCCCAACCCAGGTGCAACACCTTGCACTTGGCCTTGTTAAACCTCATGAGCTTTACATGGGCCCACTTCTTGAGTTTGCCTGGTTCCCTCCAGAGAGCATTGCATCTTTCAGGTGTGGCAACTACACCGCAACTGACCTGCTACAGCAGGTGTTGTCTGCAAATTTGCTGAAGATGCATTTGATTCCTTGTTTGAGTTATCTATGAAGACATTAAAGAGTACAGGCCCCAGTATGGAACCCTGAGGGACACTACTCATTACCAATCTCCATGCAGACATTGTAGACAACTATCCTGTTGACAACTATCCTGTGAATGTTATAGTTTCAAAGTCTTTCATGGACTTTTTCTTTCCCTTACCAACAGAGTGGATTGCAAGCTGAAGAGCCCAGCCACCCACTACCTGCTTCCAGAACCAGATAACAAAGGGTGGCAGATAGCTTTGCATTCCAACTTGATAGCTGGGGGAGGTGAGACAGGGGGGGATAGAGGTTTTCCTAGGTTTTTGTCACTTCTCTCCTCTGGGTGCTGTGGGTACCAGCCACCATTTGCTGGGCTGGTGGAAGCACTCGGAGGGAACTACCTGGGCAGGCACCACCCCACCGCCCCGCAACTCCACGCGCTCTGTGCTGTTATTTGGAGGGAGAGCAGTCATGGCTACATGGATTTGCTACAGACTCCTCAAGGGCCGATGCCATCTTATGGGAGTTGCTAACATCCCACCCCCACAACACTTACAGACAAAGGACTGCCCACAGGAAAGGTTTCAGCTTGTCCCCGATGGCCGCCATTCCCACATGAGTTTTTGGAACCAGTGTGTCTTCCTGGTTCTCTTTGCCTCGCCAGAGCCCATGAGTGACTTTTGTGGCTGCGTCCTCCCACTGTAAATATAACTACATTGAAGAGGCAGAGATAGCACTTGTTTTGTTTGAAAGTTTTTGGCTACAGTGTTGCTGTTTGTTCGGTTCTGGGGTGTGGATTTTTTAGTTATATATATTTATATATTTGTAGTAAAGAACTGTTATCTTCTTCTATACATTTTCTGATTGAAGTCTCTTAATTTCAAAGGTTGTAGTGGTTTCTGGGAAGATGCCCCCTTCCTAGTCCAGATACATATCTTGATTTTCTTTTAAGCTGAGACAGACCATCAAACCAATTCCTTGTCCATCAAGCAGTCCACCCATCAAATCATTCCCTCTCCAGTTTAGAGATAAAGATGTTGTGGGAGCTGTGTCAAAGACTTTGCAAATGTTCAGACAAATGACATCTGTAGCCCACTCCTTGTCCACTGATGCAGTCACTCCATCATAGAAGGCCACTACGCTGGTCAGGCAGTANCCATTTGCTGGGCTGGTGGAAGCACTCGGAGGGAACTACCTGGGCAGGCACCACCCCACCGCCCCGCAACTCCACGCGCTCTGTGCTGTTATTTGGAGGGAGAGCAGTCATGGCTACATGGATTTGCTACAGACTCCTCAAGGGCCGATGCCATCTTATGGGAGTTGCTAACATCCCACCCCCACAACACTTACAGACAAAGGACTGCCCACAGGAAAGGTTTCAGCTTGTCCCCGATGGCCGCCATTCCCACATGAGTTTTTGGAACCAGTGTGTCTTCCTGGTTCTCTTTGCCTCGCCAGAGCCCATGAGTGACTTTTGTGGCTGCGTCCTCCCACTGTAAATATAACTACATTGAAGAGGCAGAGATAGCACTTGTTTTGTTTGAAAGTNTCCCTCTCCAGTTTAGAGATAAAGATGTTGTGGGAGCTGTGTCAAAGACTTTGCAAATGTTCAGACAAATGACATCTGTAGCCCACTCCTTGTCCACTGATGCAGTCACTCCATCATAGAAGGCCACTACGCTGGTCAGGCAGTACTTGTACTTGATGACGCTGTGCTTGTTATCTCCAATCACCTCCCTATCCTTTATGGGCCTTAGCAGAGCTTCTAGGAGGATCTTTTCCATGATCTTCCGAGGCACAAAGGTGATGCCTATAGGTTGGTAATTCCCAGAGTTCTCCTTCAGCCTATTCAGGGCTTTTCTTCAAAGACAACTCTTCACAATCTCTCCAACTCGATGTAGAGGGCAACTCCTCAGTTCCTTCCTCTTCTGTTCTCCAGAACAGCCTGTTGCCATCAATAGCTACATTCCAATTATGTTAAGTTTCAGTAACAGCAACTAGGTCACAGTATGGTGGTTTCCAGTTCCTTCTGTTTGTTGCCCACACTGCATGCAATGAATGAAAAAAGTTAAAGGTTTCCCTTGAGGTTTTCCTCAACCTTCTCTACCATCCAGTTTGTTTCTTAGATTCATTTATGATGTGAGTGGAGCACAAAACTCTGCAATGTCAAATGATACAAGACAGAGCTTCTCATGCTCAGTAGCCCTCAGAGTGCTGGACTGACTGAATAAAGTGTGTAAAGATAGAATCAATGCAACTGCTAGAGCTAGCAATGGTTTAATTGAGAATAGTTCAGAAACATATCCATTGCATTCTGCCCTGCACAGCTGTGCACTGTTCACCTAATGTAATCCCTCTGTTCCAACACCTGTGCTACTCTTGTGCATACGCACAATAAACTTAAGCAGGACAATTATCGAGGAAAAAATAGTGAAACATATACTGCACAAGGTAAAAAATGTTAGGAAATTCAGTGCAGATCTTCTTTATTTTTGTATCTTTGTTTTGTACCTGGTAAAAGCAATAATCTAGACATGAATGAGCTCTCTATTTGTCCCACGGAATAGTACCTAAAAATAATTGTATTTTTCTGGTTGTTTTGTGTATGGCACAGTTCCCTTGACTGCCTTGAGATGTTTTAATAGTTGGAATAATTTGTGAATATTGGCTTCAATGCATATTAACATTTTTATTTATATTGATTCTCTTCTATCTTACTGAAGGCGTCAAGTTTATAGCAAGGATTATGAAAGTTTTTTTCATTGTAAGTCACCATTACAAAATCCACCACTTCTCTTCATAGTTTTTGGAATAAACATGTTCTCCATAAATCCTGGGTTTATTGACCAAAGCTATGGACACTGGGCATCTTGCAGAACAGAACTTCGGTATGTAGCAGCAGTTCAGAAATGGGCTTTAAAATTCTGCAGTTGTCTTTGCCACAAGGGGTCTAACATATAAGAAGAATGTCCCAGTTCTGATTCTTAGGCAGACTTTACACAGCCAAAGTGTAAGTACAGGTTTTTGCTCTATTTCCTCTCTGATTTTTGTCATAACATAATTAGCAATAGACTGATGCTAATCCATCCCTCTTTTCTGAGAAGATAAATGTGTTCACTTCACAACAGCTGTGTGGAGCTGCGTGCAGAAGGTACAAAATAGAAAAGGAATGGTATAGGTGATACCAAAGAATTAGTAAATGCACCGTTTCTGGCCAGGACAGGATTAATTTTTGCAGTAGCCAGGAGGGGCATGGATGGGACCTGGCCCAGAGGCAAGGGAAGGGGGTTTCTTCCAGGTCAGGTAACCTGTCAGGGTCAGGTGTTGTCAGGGGCTCCACGTGGTATAGTTGTGAGTACTTGTGAGTGAATCATTCACCTCTTGTACACTTTTGTTATTAACATTGTTGTTACTGTTCATTTTCTTATCTCATTGCTGTTTGCAGTAAATTGTTCTTATCTCAGTCCATGATCTTTACCTCTTGTGCCTCCAATTCTCCTCTCCAGCCTGGTGCATGGGGAGGGTTGATGGAGAGGGAAGTGGGCAAGTAGATCATGTCTTAGGGTGTTTCAGTGGTAACACAAAATTAGAGAGACCATTCTTAAACCATGACAGTGAACCATGTGTTTAAGACACAGATTGGCAAAATGGATCATCTTCTCAGTGTGCACTGCACAGTTTGCCAGCAGATCTACCCAAGCTGTCAATATGACTACAGTATTTAGTGTACAATCCTGTTTGAAATCCTGTCACTTAAAAAGCAAGTTGCTAGAAAATGAGACTATCAGAGTTGGAGTTAGCATTCTGAATGAGCAGAGCCCATACAGCATATAATTTAAATAAAGTTTCCCATATGGATGTAGAAAATGAAAGTTATATTTCCCGGATAATTGTTTTTCATGCATTTAAAGCACTCATGGCTGAAGAAGAATGTAATTTATGTAGGCTTCTAAAAGGGTATGTCATGAAGCTTTTTTCTTCAGAGAGTGTCAGTATATAAGTACTGTGCAAAGCCTTTCTTTTTTTTTCTGAAGTTCTCTAAGTCTTCAGAATAAAAGGCACTACCACATGTGTCGGCATATTTGCTAAAAGAAAATGATAAGAACCTTTATAATGCCATATATATATATATATATATGAATAGCCTAGGTAAAGTAAGATGAAGAGATTCTTGCTTTGGTTCCTCTTAGGCCAGAAACTGTACATTGCGCTCTTAGGAACTAAAAGATGAAGTGAATAATGGCCTGAATTTGGTGACCCACAGTAGGCCCAGACAAATACAAATGATCTGAAGTTCTAATGCATTTTTAGACCTTCTTGAGGCTCTTGCATTTTTTTTTTTGTCTTTTCATAGTTAAGATGAAAATCCAAAGAAGATAAAATCTTTCCAGTGGTATTATGTTATTTTCCCTGACCTTCTAAATTGGTACATCATTTGTATATAGAGAGCTCTGCAAAAAGTTTACACTAAATAAAAATACATTTCTGAAGAGCAAGTCTTACTAAATCCATCAATAAAACACTTAGTCTTAAGAAGTTTCTGGAGTTTAAAAAAAAGAAGCAAAAGCCATCACAATACCTCATTTTCCCTTATTTCCCTATTTCCATCCCATTTAGTAGTGGAGATATGTCAATTTATTTATCTACACAGATGGACAGGTCATTCCTGCATCATCCATGCTCATGATGTTGTTTCTCATGCATGCTTCTGCTCTCTTTCAAAGAAACTGCTTTTCCAACAAGAGGAATCGAGATTTTTCAGACCAATAACCACTGGAGCCTGTGAGAAGTCTTTTGAGTCCTCAGCTGCTTCCACACTGAGGGCAGTTGAGTCGCTTCCTTCATGGTTCTTCCATGCTCCAGAACAACCAGTGAAAAGTCCCTCATGAAAGCAAGGCACATTCTTTAATTGCTTTCACTTTATCTGTAGACATACTAGTCTTATTTTACAGGAAAACACTGTTCTCTTATATGACTCAATCCCTTCCAAATAAGACTGCTTTCTACATTGTGGTTTCTCAGAAAATACATGAAGGCATTTTCTTTTGTCTTTATTTAAGAGATTCCTGAATAGGCTTCAATGGAGTCTGATTTACTGTTGGTAAAAGTAATACTGTCAAAATGTAGACATAGACTTATTGCATTATCATATTTTTAGATAATTTCTACGTACCATAATATTTACGGTTAGCTAGACAAGATCTAATATCCTTGGAGAATGTCTCTAATAAATAGATGTGAAAAAAATTTTAGAAATTGAGAACAATAGAGAGGCACTGTCCACATAGCACCAATGAAAACCAGCATAGGTGGATAAAAGGTAATCTTTATTCTTCATTTAACATTAAATTAAGAGGAACTTATTTAATACTATTTCATACAATTAATTACAAAACGCGTTTTGTGAACAGTGAAACCCATGTAGTACAGTCATACAATTTATTTTTACACCAAACCCTGCAAGTTACCTTGTCTCTAATGAATCCAAAAAGACAGGAAAAGCAGAAGTGTTTAAATTTAGTCACTTAATACATTAAATTAAGTGTTAGATCATGGCATGGTCTACAAACCATGTAGCACTATGGTATGAACTAGGGCTGCTTGCTACAGACAAATATGAGACTTGATCAGATAAATTGCTTTATGTCCCATTCAGCTAGAAGGGGGTGCTAAAAGCAATTCTGTTACTACATCTTATTCTAAAAAGGTTGAAAATAACAGAGTACTATCAAATATAGTGTAGTATGACTAAATACAAATAGGATTTGCTCTACGTACATTTTAAAGTCACCATGGACAAAGCCTTTCTGATTTTCAAACTTTCACACTTTTCACACTTTCCTTGTGTGTTCATACTAAGTTAGTGATCAGGGTGCATAAACTCTGAATGATGGGGCCCTTTAAATCTAATCCAGCTGAATTGATGACAGAAGGGGAAACAGGAGGCTCACACTGCAGATGGACTAGGATCCAGTTTTCTTTAACAAATTTACACCAGGGATAAATAATGTGTCCACTGTAATTAAAAAAAAAAAAAATCAGTATAAAAATGTGCAAATTGCAGTGAAAAATTCAGTGTACACACAGAGGATGGAAAATGATTATTTGTGTGGTTAGTAAATTAATGACAGACCCTCTGTAGCCTGTGTCTGTTCATCTCTGCTGTTTAGCAAAAGAGTAGAAATGCAAATTTCCACAGAAAAGAGAATAAAGAGAGGAACAAAGATGGGCTGAAAAAGTAGCCCTCTAGAACACCTATATCAAATGAGCTCATCTTTAAACCCTCCTTCCTTGATTGTAAAAATATCAACAGTGTTCTTGCAGAGCAAATGTAGATTTTAAATCAATGGATGTACTATTTCACAACTAAATCAGAATAATAAAAGATCTTCTCATTGCAGTGCACATTTTAAAGGCTTTTTTTTACATCTGTAGCTTGTAAAAAGATTTATAAATAGTTCAGAACGTGAATGATAACAAGAAATTACTTTCAGGTGACTTACTTCTAAGGGAAACAGAGAGCCCCATATCCTGACTAGATTCATCTGCTGCCTTCCTCGGGTCCAGGTACGAGACATAACTAGAGAACTCCTGGTTTAATTTAGCCCTCTGATTGTTTTTCAGATCAGCAGCAAGAAGGCTGATGAGAGAAGTCCCAGGGCAATCAAAAAGGATTTCAGGGCAGTTAAAGGACAGGAGCAGTGTTTTCTTCAATCCCATTGGTAGCGTGGAAGAATATTAAAAGGAACAGGAGAACCCACTTGATCAACATGTGACTTAAAGGTCTGTGCCATCAGTGGAATTTTTTCTTTTTCAATTATGGAACAGTTTATCCAGCACCAGATCTTCTGGAGACAGACGGAGTTTGCCTGTCTAAAAGGAACAAGATTATTCCAGCTTGGGAGTTGGCTGGGCTGAATGGGAAGGTTTTAAATTATCTTTTAAGGGGGAAGGCGGAAAAGACCAGGCTCACTAGAAATGAGCCTGGAGGCAGCATGCCAGAGTTAGGGTTGTTATCGACAGCCCAGCTGAAGTGTAGCTACACCAATGTACATGTTATGGATATAAAACAGGAGGAGTTGGAATTCATAGTGCAGCACGAAAGATATGATGGAAACATTGTGGGATGACTCCTATGACTGGAGTGATGCAGTGATGGTTATAAACTCGTCAGAAGGGACAGGTGAGGAAGGAGAGGGGTGCAGTGGCTCTGTTCATTAGGGAGTATTTTGACTGTAGGGCTCAAGGACAGTGATGACAAGGCTGGGTGCCTGTGGGGAAAGATCAGGGGGAAGGCTAACAAGGAATCTGTTATAGACCACCATAACAGGATGAAGAGGTAGATGAAGTATTCTATAAACAGGTTGCTGATGTTTCACAGAATCACAATAGCAACTAGGTTGAAAAGACCTCTGAGATCCTCAAATTCAATATTTGCCCTAACACCACCTTGTGTACTAGACCATGGCTCTAAGTGCCACATCAAGTCTCTAAAGTACCTCCAGGGACGGTGACTGCACCACCTCCCTGGGAGCCAAACCACTCTCGCTGTAAAGAACTTCTTCCTAATGTCCAACCTAAACCTCCTCTGGTGCAGCTGAAGACTATGCCCTCTTGTCCTATTGCAAATTGCCTGGGAGAAGAGACCAATGCCCACCTGGCTGCAACCTCATTTCAGGTAGTTGTAGAGAGTGATGAGGTCTCCCCTGAACCTCCTTTTCTCCAGGCTGAACAACTCCAGCTCCCTCAGCCACTCCTCATAGGACTTGTGCTCCAGATCCTTCACCAACTTCCTTGTCCTTCTCTGGGTACACTCCAGTACCTCAATATCCTTCCTAAACTGAGCAGCCTATAACCGGACACAACTCAAGATGTGGCTTCACTAGTGCTGAGTACAGGGAAAGAATCACTTCCCTAGTCTTGCTGGCCACGCTATTGCTGATATGACAGGATGCCACTGGCCTCCTTGGCTACCCAGGCACACTGTTGGCTCATGTTCAGCCTGCTGTCAATCAGTACCCCAGGTCCCTTTCTGCCTGGCTGCTCTCCAACCACTCTGTCCCCTGCCTGTAGTGCTCCACAAGGTTTTGTGGTCAAAGTGCAGGACCCAGCACTTGACCTCATTGAATCCCATACTTTTGGATTCGGCCCATCTATCCGCCCTGTCCAGGTCCCTCTGCAGAGCCCTCCTGCATTCCTGCAGATCGATACGCCCCCAGAGCTTGGTGTCATCTTCAAATTTGTTAATGGTACATTCAATCCCCTCATCCAGATCATCAGTAAAGATATCAAACAGGACTGGTTCCAACACTGATCCCTGGGGAACTCCACCAGTGACACCAGCTGCCAGCCGGATGCAGCACTGTTCACCAGCACTCTCTGGGCCCAGCCAGCCAGCCAGTTCTTAACCCAACAGAGGGTGTGTCACAAGGGTGCCTCTACCCAAACCATTGGCTGCCAGCTTTTCCAGGAGTATGTTATGGGAGATGGAGTCACACTTTGCTGAAGTCCAGGTAGGCTACATCCACAGCCTTCCCCTCATCCACCAGGTGAGTCACCTGGTCATAAAAATACTACGGCCTGAGTCAAATGGTGTGTCGACTTCAATATCACAGTACTCNTCATAAAAGGAGACCAGGTTGGTCAGGCAAGATCTGTCCTTCCTAAATCCATGCTGGCTTTCTCTGGTCCCTGTCTTAGTTTAGGGCA
>VWZG01013056.1:13535-28719 GCA_013396735.1 Grallaria varia | reverse complement strand
AAAAAAATCAAAATCACTTTCACCTCCACCACTTGCTGCGGGCTCCGGGGCGGCCACGGGGCAAAGAGCTACTTTAATTATTATTTTAATATCTTTTTATCGGAGCGATGCGGTGTGGCCGCACACCCTAAATCTGCCTAGAGCGGGGGGGAAAAGGGGGTGACAAGGGACTGTCCCCGCCGAGGGAAGGGAGGGACACACACACACACACACACACACACACTCCTGCTGGAAAGCAATTTCACAAATCATTTTTCTAACAATTAAGGAGCGTGCAGGGGTGAAATGGCGATTTCACATGCAGGGCCGTGGGGCCGGGGGTGTTACCTGCGCGCCCGGCTGAGTAACAGGGAACCCCTTTCGGAATTTATTTTTTTAAATTTTTCAATATTTCCCCCCTTTTTTTTTTTTTTACTTTTTTTTTTGATTTTTTTCCCCCCCTGTTCTCTGCTTCATTACCCACGTTGACAAAAGAGAGACCCCCTTCTTTTCTCTCCTGGGAGCGGCGAGCAATAGATTAAAAACAAGCATCAATCAGGAAAGGAGCAAGTAAGTGCTTAAAGGAGCAGGGGCAGAATTCCTGCCCGCTTCCCGCTTTCCCCGCGCATCTCCATGGTTTCCTAAGGTATGTTTCTGGTTGATAAATACCGTATATCGCTATTCCCTTCGGAGGAACGGCTTGTAAATCAGCGCCGAGAGCAGACTCGCGAGCAGAAAGGAACGGGGCTGAGTTTATTTTTATTTTATTTATTTAATTTTTTTTTAGGAGCATCTCTGGTCCTCGCCGTCCGTGCCCCGCATCCTTGGCGGGAGGAAGGGGCTTTTCCAGCTGGATGGGTCCTCGGAGGGGGCGAACGCCGTCGGATTGGGAGGAGAAAAGGGTCGTGTATCCCATTTTCGACTTGCTAAAGACGCTCCCAGGTTAACTCAACCTGCCCGGAAAAGCACCCGGGCACCAGCACAGCGAGCAGCCCCAATCGCCGGCTTTATTAATCACGTTTCTTCTCCAAAAAAGTCCTTTTTATTGAGGTTTTATTTTTTTGGGGGGGGACGGGGGAGGGCGGAAGTCATCCCGTTTCTGGAGCGATGCGGGTCTAGAACTGAGAAATCTCCTCAGGAGATAAATCAGACGCGTCTCATCTGGTCAACTAAAACCTGAAGTATTTGATCACGATTTTCACGAGTAGGATGAGAAAAAAAAAAAAAAAAGGCAGCCCAAACCGCCCGGGGATGAATTATTTAATGAAAAGTTGCTACCTTCGCAATTACAAGAAGATTACTAACGTGGGAAGGTTTTCCATTCGAGATCCCGGAGTAATAAGCATTATTTTTTTAAGCGATTATCCAATAAATCTCTCTTTAAAGGGCGATAAATCCACCTTGAAAACCGGGGATTTAAAAAAAATATTTCTGCGGGACTTCCGCATTTTTTAAAATGACCATTGGGAAAAAAAAAAAAACCAAAAAAAAAAAAAAAAAAAAAAAAAAAAAAAAAAAAAAAGAAATCGGGAAAGGAGGAGTGACACGTTTAGCCTGAAGTGTTTGTTTTTTCCAGGAAACCCAGAAAGGAGAGAAGGAATATTCGCAGCCACGGGAAAATGGGCTGTATGGGGAAAAAAAGGATGGCTGAGAGCTGGAAAAGCAGGATCGGGGAATTCAAGTCCACAGATCCTCGACGCGAGCCTCCAAACTTCATTTTCCTTATTTGCGCTAAAGTCCAGGAGCTGCCAAAGGGGGCAGATAAATTTTGGGCGCAGGTTGTTGCTGCCCGGTCCCTCTCCAGCCTCTTGGAGCACCCCTGTCCCAGAAGATCCCGAAAGTCCTCCCCGCATCCCAGAAGATCCCAAGTGTCCTTCCCATGTCCCATAAAATCCCAAGTGTCCTCCCCGCATCCCAGAAAGTTCCGAGTGTCCTCCCCATGTCCCAGAAGATCCCAAGTATCCTCCTCGTGTCCCCGAAAATCCCAAGTGTCCTCCCCGCATCCCAGAAAGTTCCGAGTGTCCTCCCCATGTCCCAGAAGATCCCAAGTATCCTCCTCGTGTCCCCAAAAATCCCAAGTGTCCTCCCCGTGTCCCAGAAAACCCTGAGTATCATCCCCATGTCCCAGAAGATCCCGAGTGTCCCCAAGGTCTCCGAGCTCCTCGGCCAAGGCAGCTCCAAGGCAATCAATGGTCCGAGTTCATGCCTAAGATCTGATCTGGGTTGCAGGGGGGAAGAAGCCAACGTGGGATAGGGAAGGGAATTTTCAGATCTGGAGATCCCCAGCTCTGGAGCAGAACCCTCAGGCTCACGTCGGTCCTTAATTCTCCTCCTTCCCCTCCTTCCTGCTTATCTACCAGGAACGTTCTTAACTTCGGTGCCGGAGAAGCAAAAAAAGTTCTGTGCAAGCAGAGCATGGAGTTTTTTAAGCCCTAAATCGGGGAGAAAATAATTTCCCCTTCCAGGACTATTGATAAAGGAAAAATTCCCTTTTTTCCCCCCCAATGCTCCTGCACCCTCAACCCCAACGCTCCAGCTTCCCAAGGAGCTGGCTTGGGTTATCCGCCCTGGTAATTCCTGCATCTAACAGGGAATCAATGCCTTTTTTTGTTGTTTTTCTTTCCCTTCCCCAGGAAAGGCAAAACCCCCCAAACCCCAAAGAATGGAACCCCCGGGAACAAAAGGCGGAGCGTCACCACCACCGCCACCGCCACCGCCACCACCACCGGGCTCCGCTCGCCGCCAGCTCGGGCTCACCTCGCCCAGGGTGCAGCGTTAATAGGATGTAAGCTGCGCCCTCGAACAATTACCTTATCAAAGCATAACATCTATGGAATGAGCCGAGTATTTTCATTAAACAAATCAAAATAACAAGGCTGGCAGTGGCCTCGTTCCTTCTTTGAACCTCTAAGTGGCTTTAGAGACATTCAACCAACTTCTGTTCCACTGGTAGTCCCCGCGAAGTTTTTCTAAAGAAGATTAACTCCTCCTCGCTGAAAGGCTCAGCTCGACTTTTGTCAGGGTGCGCGGACTAATTGGGTTTTCCCAGGAATTCCTGTATTCCTGCTTCCCATTTCACGTGGCTTTTCGGGACGGGGAGAACAAGTCCCTCCGGGATTTGTTCCGTGTTCTGCCTCGGAAATCCCACGCTGAAACAGGACCCGACGGCGCAGGGGGAAGCACCGCGTTGAGAGGAACTTTTGATGGGGTGGGAGGGGCGGGGGGGGGGGAATGGGGGAATCTGTGCTTTCCTGGAGCTCGGCAAATAATGGATTTCAAGGCAACGGGCTTGGTGGAGAAGGTGGCGAAGGGGGGAAACATTGAGGATGGGCACCTGCATGGAGGGGACACTCTGCGAGCGACGGCATCGTGATTTTTAGGGTGCCTTTGCCTTTGACACTTCTCAGCTCCAGGCGGGAGAGGATGGAATTGCCAAAGGCGGAGCACCTGCCCCGAAAGAATTCAAGCTGGAGATCCATCCAAATCCCTCGCTGTCTGGCTCATAACTCACCTGTCCCCACATTAGTCCCACTCCGGCACTAAGGGCCGGAACGTTTCTCGTCCCCGTAAAGACATCACTCTTCTTTCCTCCTTCCCACCCCCCGGACTCCTCTGTCCAACCTGCTCCCAACAGCTGCCTGGATTTTCCGGGAGCCGAATTCCCGGCGGGAACAGCCCTTTCTATAGGACACGATGCCGGATAAAACCCCCCACCCGCGGCGAGGCAGGAAAAACGGGAGCGCGGGGATCCGGCTCCGCGAAGGGGCACAGGGGACAGCGGCGAGAAATGCCGGGAGAAGCGGCGAGCGTGGCAAAAGGGGGAACACAAAGGGCTCGGGCTGGTCTTTCCCGAAGTGTGAGGAATCAGACGGAGCCGAGCGGCACATTTGTCTGGGTGAATTAAAAGCACAATCCTCCCTTTCCCAGAGGGAGCAGCCGCTTCGTATTTATATATTTAGTCTTACAGGTGTAAAATAGCTTCCCTTTATGCTTAGATAATAATATTTTTTTCCCCCCATTTGAATTTCAAGGCTTTATTCCCTCCTTTGGATTCAAGTCTTCTACCTGAGCCTGATTCTCCGTATTGCCATTAATTCCTTCATCACAGCAATGAATTCCATTTAATTCTCTACAGCAGTTGTTAAGGCAGATCAAAAAGGGCATTTGCAATGGTTTCTTTCCCCTTCTCCCTGATGGTTTCCAGCTCACCTGTGTCCTGAAAAACCTTGGATTTCGAAGCCAGGGCGCTGTTCCCCCTCCCTGCGGAGGGAAAAGAATGGACGGGAGGAAACCTTTCCCCCTCCCGCGTTCACAGCCGGGATATTTCCCCCCAAATACAATTAATAAAGCTAATTATCGAGAGCGACTGCAACACAGTTTCACCAGGTGAGTTGGAATGGGGTAAAGCCTGGCCCAGGTTAGGCTGGAAGGCTGAGACAGCAGCAGAATTCCACAAGGAAGGAGGGATGAAAGCAAAAAAATTGGGGATATTTAAGGGAAAACTTCCCCAAACACCCGGATTTTGGGTCCAGCAGTGCTGCTTTCTAAGGCACTGCATAAGCAACTCACACTGGGGGCAACAAACCACACCAGGCTGTGTCAGAGCTCTGCCTTTCACAGGGAAAAAGGCTTTTCTTGGAAAAGAGGAATTGAAACACGGACAGGAATCCGGTGAATAAAGGAGGGAGCTCAGCACTGGGGTTTTCCACATTATTTATGGTGCACAACGTGACTGGCACCCCAAAATCAGCACGTATTTACCCCACACTGTAGGAAAACACAGCAAGAACAACTTAATTAACCAGAATAGTGATAGAAATCACAAAATATCAATAACATAAACTCACGTGTCAGCCTGCAAGAGGAGAAATCCATAAATTATACCAGGCTGATGCTGTAACCTTGGTGTTATTCACACTTGGAATTCAGAACCACTTTATTTAAAGCCCTTCCTTTAAAATTCAAATTTTTTTGACACCTCATTATAAACCTGCTTTTTATTCTTATTTCAATTGAACTCATTAGGCATTTAGTTCTAGTAGTGTTTAAATTCATTGCCAACTATACCTGCACAGACACATCATTACGAAAATAAAAATAGGAATAAAAGAGGAAGAATAAGATACCTGGAAACCTCTTCATAATTACAGCACTGAGGGTTAAAAATCCCACAACACACCTTAAATACAGTCAATAAACCTCAGGATTAATCACAGTAAAATGAAGTTATTTTGGTTAAATAGTGGGTGTTATAAACATGTACCAAGGGCCGTGGACCAGGATGATATCCAGGCATGGAAAAGGGAATTTAGGGAATTGTGGACTTTCATGGAGCTGGATCCCATCCCATAGGAAGGGGCATGGCACACCTGGAGCTGATTTTTCATTTAAAAGCTGATAAATTTTTAACTGATAAATGTTGGTTATTTCCCACCCCCCACCTTGGTGTCCGAACTCAAGACGGACCTTCTGCAGCAACTCGATGAAATCGTTAAAAATGGTGTTTCTTTGCAAAGCAATGGGTTTTCCTGGTGGTTTTTTGTGGCCAAACTGACCCGGAGGGGTCTCCCCTTGGGCGGGGGGTGGGAGGGCAGCTCAGGTGGGGTGACACGGTGCAGTCAGTGGTGAGTAAGGCCGTGGTGAGCGAAGTTGGGGGCTCCACAAGTGGTCTCAGGGAGGCTGGAAGGGTTTTTTTCTGCTGCAGGTGTAACCGAGGTTACAGCAGCAAGCCTGATATAATTTATGGATTTCTCCTCTTGCAGGCTGATATGTGAGTTTATATTATTGATATGACTTGATTTCATGGAATCATAGAATTGATTGAGTTGGAAAAGACCTCAGAGATCATCAAGTCCAAGCTTTCTATCACTATTTTGGTTAATTAAGTTGTTCTTGCTGTGGGCGTGGGAGAGGGTGTTCCTGAGCGTCAGCAGCGCAGAGGAACACGGGGATGGCCTGAATTCCCTGGGCATATTCCCTGTATTTCATCTCTGCATCTTTTTATATGAATCTAAAAAATCCCCGCGTGAGCGGAAACAAGCCCGTTCGAAACCAAAGCAAATGCTGTTGTTAAACACCATTTACTTCCAGAGGAGACCGGTTTGCAAAAATTCCACTGCAGTGGCAGGAGACAAAGTCGTTTTATTTCGAGGGACTTGACTTTATCCTGGAAATACCCACTTCAATTCTTAGTTTTGCTGTACATCTCTTTATTTAACTTCGATGGGGCCTGTTAGTAAAAGCAGAGCGGTGTTTTCATGACCTCCTCGCTGCCTTTTGCCCAAGGCTGGTTTGCAGACCCTTCCAAGGCTCCTCCTGAGTTTCCAAGGAGTTACAATCCCTGGTGTGACATGCACGAGGTTCTCCATCTCCTCCTGGAAGCCTGATTAAATTTGGGGCCCTTCCAGTGCCCAGCAAGAGAGAAACAACCACCCCTACAGGAAGAAGAGGTTAAATCCCACCGCACAAGCCTCCCATTCCCCTCTTTCCTTCCCACCAGGTAGCTGTTAATTACTCCAGGAGGGAAACAAGGGTCAGGAGGTGGGAGGAGGCTGCCACAATAGGGAGGAAAATGGTTTATGAATTAAGGGCTCCCACTCCCTGCTGGTTCAAACTCCCAAGGATGAGCTATTTTTTGGAGGTGATACCTTTGATGGCCAAGTATTTGATTTTAAGTGGGGGGAAAAAAGTCCCAAAGCCAGTTGGTTTTATAGAGTTCGGATGCTAGGCTGGGTTTCTGGTTTTAATCCTAATTCTGTGTCAGTTTAGGTTCACACAATACCATTTTTGGGGGGGATGTTGGATGGAGAAGAGCAACTCTTGCCACTTGATCGTATTGATGGTGCATGTGGAGCCTGAAAACGTTGTCTCCATCTCCATCCATGCCCAGAAGAGCTTGGCCTGAGGGATCATTTTCTTCCAGCGTTTCTCTGAGCTGCTTTCTCTGAGTTCTCTTGTAAGCCCTTCCTAAACTTGTGATGAATTTGTCTCCTAACGTGAGGCTCAGCTGTGTTTTGTCTTCCTTTCAGCACGTGAGGCTTTTTGAGCCATTTTTTGCCTCATCCATCGAGGACGATCACACCAATTCACAGGGACACAAAACATTAGAGGAGGTGGGGGGAGAAATCCCGGCCTAAGAAATGCACACATATATAATTTTTTTTTGTCTGAAGGAGATCAGTCCTGAGGAACACAGAAGGAAATTTGCACGTGGCTCAGCCCCGTGGCGCTTAATCTCGCGCAGCCATCGCCGCCACTCCGGCTGGCAGGAGAATAATTAACCACAGATTAAAATTGCGAGGGGCCATCGCTGAAATCTAACCTTGAGTGATCAACCTCTCCACCGAAGTCTGGGCGAGAGGACTCAAAGGGAGTGTCCCCTGCTTGGGTTTCCTCCATTTGTGGGTGTCCCATCCCTGGAAGTCTCCAAGGCCTCCAGGCTAGACGGGGCTTGGAGCAACCGGGGAGAGTGGAAGGTGTCCCTGCCTGTGGAAATGGGATGATCTTCCAAGTCCCTTCCAACCCAACCCATTCTATGATGATCCTGTGATGGACCATCCAGGATGTGGAGCTGGAGAGTGCTCGGGAGCTCTCTGTGGGTATAAGCTCTGCAGCTGCTGCATCCATAGGAGAGATCCCTAGGATAAACCCTCCTAATCCAGAGGGAATCCACGTATCTTGGTAGTTTGTGCGCAGCCAAGCCTGGACACGACATCCTGGATGTTTGTGAGGCTCCTCAAGAGCCTGTTGAAGCTGCTCTTGACTGAGCTGAGTCTGGGCCTGAGATGTCAAGCCCGTGTGAAGTCCTTGAGATCCTTCTCAGGCCACCTCGAGTCTGAAGGAGCGTTTGAAAACAGCAAAAGAGGGAACATTGTGTAATACTGGACATTAAGGTAGCGAAGGATCAGTGTTGGCTCAGAAGACCCCCTTGGTGCTCACCTTGGGGCGGGGTGGCTTGTTTCAATTTGGTGTTGAACTTTAAACATCACTTCTTGTAGTTGGGACCACCTCGGGGGCCTGGGATGAAAGACAACCTGGTCACTAATGCCCCGTAAATCAGGGCGGAAACCCCACTGCAGACCCAGTAAACAAGGTGGGAGGGTGGTTTTGTTCCCCCAGCGTCAGTTCTAATTCCCTGAATTTTCGGTAGGGGAGAGATTTTCTCCTTCCCCCCTAATTACTCCTCATAATCAATTGTTTTGTTTTAATATTTGACAACAGCAACAAACCGTTGAAAGGAGGTGATTTGATTGTTTTGCTCCCCATGTGCTCCGTTTGAGGAGGGCTCTGTTCTGGCCCCAATAAAACCTACGGAATGTCCTTCCTTTAACTGGGAGGAGGATTCACGCTGGCGTTAAGGACGGAATGGTGGTGGGAATATGGGACAGCAGAGGTGCAGGATCAGGTCCCCACAACGCCACCGGGGCAGGAGATTCGGGTCTGAGTCCTCTTGGCCCAAATCCAAAGCCACCCGTTGACTCCAGCGCCGTTCCCCCAGCTGGATGGATGCCCAGAGGGATGGACAGCAGGGATGGGGCCACCCCTCTCCTGAAAACACAGCCTGGACTTCCACAACCGACTTCTCAGCATTGGGGAAAACCAATTAAAAAACCTTCAAAAGGATTTGTTCTCCTGGAATGTAAAAATTGCAATTCCCCCCCCGCCCCCGCCACCACTTTACTCTTAAAACTAAAATCTTTCCGTCGTCAAGGCACGTTTTTGGGGAGTTTGGGATTTTTTCGAAGCCATTACCTGCACAATTTTTTAAGCCCATGGTTACATTAGCCCTGGATCTGTAAAAGAAAGGTCTTTCGCTGTAATGTGGTGACTGTTTCCCATTGATAGGAGATGGAGCAGCATGGAAAATAACCTGCACGGGGCCAGGGAAGGAGGGGAGTTACGGAGTCTGCTCGGCATATAAAACCCCCCTTGCCCTTATCGTAATCCGTAGTCCCATTCCCTGCCATCATTCCAGCTCTTCTGGGGAGCAGCAGAACTATCAGCCCGGGCTGGAGAGCCCCAGATAGAGGAGGAGCCCCACGCTTATCGTCCGGTGCAGCGGGAGGATGGCAACTGCAAATCGCTCCAAAATAAAGTTACCGGGGAATTAACTCCCCAAGGGTGGAAATCCTTGGAGAAAGGAGGGGGCTGGGATCTGTCCGGAATGAAAATCAACCTTGTGCTTGGCCCCCACTCTGCTCCTGGGGGAGTTGGAAACCTCAGGTTGGCCAAGTGGTTTTTATTTTCCCCTTCCACTCCCAAGATTGGAATCCTCAGCGGTTCTGATGGGTTTGGGTAACGAACCCTTAACAAAGAGGGGATGTGATGCAGAGCTACACCACAACCCAGCATCGTTTTGGGCTGATCTTGCCAGGCAGTGCCAACCCAGGGAGTGCCTGGTGCCCTCCGGTGTTACCCGAGCTGTTGGTTGAGCCTGGCAGGGTTGAAACCTCAGACATGTTTGAGCCGAACCTTCTAAAATTTGCTCATCTAAAACCCTTCCCAGGGACACGCAGAGATAGGAAGGGGGGGATGGTTTAAGCTGGAAGAGGGCAGGTTTGGGTTGGACACTGGGAAGGAATTCCCAGCTGGGAGGTGGGGCAGGGCCTGGTACGGGTTGGGCAGAGCCTGGCACGGGTTGGGCAGAGAAGCCGTGGCTGCCCCATCCTTGAAAGTGTCCAAGATCATTTGGAGCAACTTGGGCTGGTGGAAGGTGTCCCTGCCCACGGCAGGGGGGGGAATGAATGACATTTGAGGTCCCTCCAGCCTGTGATGACTCTGTGACCTCCTCGCCCCATCCCACAGTGCCACACGAGGGATGAACATACCTGGAGCACCTTCACCTGCCTCCAGCTCACGCAGGTCACCCTGAGCTTGGACACAGCTCCCTGCAAGGGGTGGAGGACTCTTTGGAAGCCTCTTTGATCCTTCTGGCCCCAAGGCCACTCCTTGGCGCTCCACAGGACCACTGCGGGCTCCCACCCTCTTGCTGCAGCTCACGGAGCAGTGATGATGGGACTCCGGTCCATGTCCCTCTGGGGAATTCAGGACACATCAGTGCCCCTCTGATGGCACGTGGGTGAAGCACCCGGGCACACCAGGACCTTGGGGCAACCCATGTCCTAAAGGGCCGTGCAGGGGGCAGGGCAGGCTGGTGGCCTGGTTGTCCTCCTGGTCACAGTGCCCTTGGCTCTCCTTTCTCTCCTTCAGGGAGAAAGGGATTTGGGAGCCTAGACGGAGACAGGGGGTGTCACTTGGAGGTCATCGATGTCCCCTCGCCCGCCAGAGCTCAGGGCAGCAAAGGCTGGGCAGGGATGATTCCCTTTGGAGCAGAGACATTCGCTTGGCTCTCTTGGAAGGTCATTGAACCTCCTCCTGGGATCCAAGCGCTCCTCCGTTCCTCGTCCCCGCGGGTTTTTTTGGGAAGAAGCGGAACAGGGAGCACGGCCGTGTCTCCATCAGCAGATTCCTGCTGCCACCGCGTGGCTTCCCCGGGGAAGTTTCGGGATGCGATGCTTTGCCTTCCTCCTCCATCCCTCCATCCCTTTTCCTCCTCCTCCTCCTCCTGGGCAGGGCGTGGGTCGGTGAAGGTCCCATCACGGGAGGGTCGGGTTGTGGCTCTGCCCTCTCAGGAGGATCCGTAGCTGTGAACGAGGAGACATTTGGGAGAAATTTGGTTTCTTGGCATCTTTGGGGGGGGTGAGTTGGTTTTAGAGCCGAGGGTCCCCCATGAACCAGCTCCTTCAAGGATTATTCTGGTTGTTTTACTCCAGGTGATTCCTAAAGCCTGGAAAACTTGGGGGGAAGAAAAAAGAGGGTTAAAAACCCCCCAAAGCGAATGTTTTATACCTGTTTTTCCCCCTAAGAGTTTGGTGTGATTTTGAGACTTTATTTTGTCCGGACTTCTTCTGCTTCCATTTCTGCTTCCTCCATTTGCAGTTTTGGGAGCCTTTCCATGCATTTGACAGTTTCTTTGGGGTGACAACAGTGTCAGCTGCCCCCCGGGTGGGTTTGGGGCAGAGGGAATTCAGGCTGACTGTACACGGAACTGGGAGGAAGCTGCTTTTAACTCGGGGCATTGTCATAAGTGTGTGTGAATAACGCGGTGACGGGTTTCTCTTCCTCCCTCAGGGATTTTTAAAGTGGGATTTGATTTGCGTCCCTTCCCTTATTATGGCATTTTTTTGGGGCAGCTCGAGCTCATGTTGTCTCCTGGACGTCCTTTAAAAGCAGGTGCTCGTGCGCTTCACTGAATTAATTACGCACTGAATTTGAGCAAAGAAAACCCTCCATTCTTTTTCTTTGATGCAACAACCCAAATCCAGCAGCACCGGGACAGGGAATGGGAGAACCAGGACCTTCCCTCTGCCAGAGTCTTCCCAAATCCCCTCGGAGGGCTCTCTGTGGGGTGCTGTGTCTCGGGGTGGTTGCCCTTCCCTCTGCCTCTGCTCGGAGACCAGGACGAGCCACGGGCTCAGCTCCCGTGCCGTGGGAAGTCACTCCTTCCCTGCCCTGGGCTCCTCCAGGGAGAGATGCTGCTCTTTGACGAGCTTCTTAATTAGCCAGAAAGTTGGGTCATAACCACTGCTGCGTCCGCCCTTGTCACGGAGAGACTGCAGGGAGTGTGAAGAATTGAACCAGCACAATGAGTGTTTAGAGGAGCTCGTGTTCATTTGAGAGAATGAAAAGAGGAATTTTTTTCTTTCTTTTTTTTTGCCTTCCTCCCCGTCGATAATGATTTTTCAGTACCCTCGGGAAAGGAAAAGAAAGGGACCTCCTTGGAAAAGCCTCAGGAAAAATGTGTCCCTGAGAAGCGCCGGTGGCTCGGGAGGGAAGAACTTGGATGCTGGGCTGGAGCAACAGGCTCTGGGGTGGGATGGGCAGAGCTTGGGCTTTGCCTGCTCCATGTCAAGGGAGCCAAGAGTGGGTCATTTATCCCTTTCCCACCCCTGGGAAAACCTGAAGTGAGTGGGACAAGGATAAACTTTTGGCTTGGGGTCGAGGTCAGCAGTTTCCTGGTGGAGCATCTGCTGTAATTCCTTTTTCAATCCCACTGGTTTTAAACTTATTTTGTTTTTCTCCTCTAATGGAACTTTTTTTGAAGTACGAGGTGCATTTTCTTTGCAGCCAGGAGTTTGTTGGCAAAGCAAAACTGATGGAAATCTGTTCTGGTTTGGGAGGGAATAGTTGTGACTCTCATGGGAAGGCCCTGGCACGGGTTGGGCAGGAAAGTTGTGGGTGCCCCATCCCTGGAAGTGTCCAAGGCCAGGTTGGATGGGGCTTGGAGCAACCTGGGAGAGTGGAAGGTGTCCCTGCCTGTGGAAATGGGATGATCTTCCAAGTCCCTTCCAACCCAACCCATTCTATGATGATCCTGTGATGGACCATCCAGGATGTGGAGCTGGAGAGTGCTCGGGAGCTCTCTGTGGGTATAAGCTCTGCAGCTGCTGCATCCATAGGAGAGATCCCTAGGATAAATCCTCCTAATCCAGAGGGAATCCACGTATCTTGGTAGTTTGTGCGCAGCCAAGCCTGGACACGAAGTCCTGGATGTTTGTGAGGCTCCTCAAGAGCCTGTTGAAGCTGCTCTTGACTGAGCTGAGTCTGGGCCTGAGATGTCAAGCCCATGTGAAGTCCTTGAGATCCTTCTCAGGCCGTCTCGAGTCTGAAAGAGTTTTTGAAAACACCACCACCTGCAGGGGGTGGAAGGAGAGGAGCTTTAAAGTCCCTTCCAACCCATCCCACGATTCCTCTGGTGCATCCAAGGGTGAGGAAACATTAAGCTTGTTTTAAATTCCTCTGGTAACCCTGAAGATGGTGACAGCCTTGAGAAGGAATATCTCTGGCAAAGGGCTTAATATTTCCTGAGGTTTCTTGGAGGCGCCCGTTGCCTCGAGGGTGCCGGACCAGAAATGCCAAAGCTCCACCTTCTCAGGACACAGAGCTCCTGGGTTTGGTGGCCTCCATGCAAAGCGAAGCCCTCAGCCCTTTTGGAAACCTTCCCTGGGTGACCTGGACACAATGTTGAGTGACTCCAACTCTTCCCAGACCCTCTGAACAGATAATAAAACCTTGGCGTCGAGGCTGGATGAGGCATTTCAGTTGCTGGGTGTGACCTCTGGCAGGAGCTCCAAGAGGAACCTGAGCATCCAATGCCCAAGGAGTCACAGCAGATGCTCCACCAGGAAACTGCTGACCTGGGCCCCAAGTCAAAGCTTTATCCCGTGTCACTTGTCCTGGACACTTCAGGTATTCCCAGAGGTGGGAAAGGGATAAATGACCCACTCTTGGCTCCCTTGACATGGAGCAGGCAAAGCCCAAGCTCTGCCCATCCCACCCCAGAGCCTGTTGCTCCAACCCAGCATCCAAGTTCTTCCCTTCTGAGCCACTAGCGCTTCTCAGGGACACGTTTTTCCTGAGGCTTTTCCAAGGAGGTCCCTTTCTTTTCCTTTCCTGAGAGTATTGAAAAATCATCAACGGCAGGAAGGGAAAAAAAAATTCCTCTTTTTGTGCTCTAAAATTAACATGAGCTCCTCTAAACACTCATGATGTGTCCCAGGGGTTTGGGGCCATTTGGGAGGAAAGTTCTCCAGGTCTCCTCCAAAGGCAGCAACACAGATGCACAGGATATGCTGAGCTGGAAGGAGCCCACAAGGATCATCCAGTCCAACCCTCAGCCTGGCTATAGGACCAGCCCCAAGAGTCCCACCCTCTGCCCCAGAGGATCATCCAGAGGCTCCTGGAGCTCTGGCAGCCTCGGGGCTGTGCCCACTGCCCTGCTCTGTGCCCACCACCCTCTGGGGGAAGAACCTTCTCCTGAGATCCAACCTGACGCTGCCCTGGCACAACCTGAGATCCCAGGATATCCTGAGCTGGAAGGGACCCACAGGGATCATTGATCCAACTCCTGGCCCTGCACAGGCACCCCAGGAATTCCAGAGGATCATCCAAAGGCTTCTGGAGCTCTGGCAGCCTCAGGGCCGTGCCCACTGCCCTGGGGAGCCTGGGCAGTGCCCACCACTCTCTGGGGGAAGAACCTTCTCCTGAGATCCAACCTGACCCTGCCCCGGCACAACCTGAGATCCCAGGATATCCTGAGCTGGAAGGGACCCACAGGATCATCCAGTCCAACCCCCTGCCCTGAACAAGCCCATCCCCAAGAGTCCTACCCTGATCCCCAGAGTATCATCCAAAGGCTCCTGGAGCTCTGGCAGCCTTGGGGCCATGCCCACTGCCCTGGAGAGCTTGGTCAGTGCTTGTCCACCCTTTGGGAGAAGGACCTTTGCAGAGACCAGTGCCAGGACCTGAAGGAATGGCCTGAAGTTGTGTCAGGGCAGGGTTAGGTGGAATATTGGGCTGGGAAGGACCTGCTGGAGGTGTCACCCCTTGCAGAGTGAAGAATCGGGTGTTCTTGGAGCTGTTTTTGCCCCTTGGCTCTGTTTCTCCCGGCACAGGCAGCTCTGGGAAGGGTTGAAGAACATCAGGTTGGTTGTGACCTTGCTCTGCCAGGGGGGTCACTTGGAAAACCAGCCCCACCTCTTGCTCAGGCCCTATATGGATGCAGAAGGACACGGAGCGCGATGTGTGACCAAGCTTTTATTCCCTTTAACCCCAACCCCTCCCTAAACCCCCTCAGCCGAGTTATTTCGGGATCTCGTGTCTCCTCGAGTGGCTGGAACGTTCCAACCTCTGTTTATACAACAAGAGCAGCGAAAATAACAGCGAGAGCCGCACACGGATTTTTCCTGGAGGCATCGGAGAGCGGAAGAATCCGCCATCACCCATTGGATGGTGATTTCCTGTGAGCTGTCAGCAGCAGTGAGAACAGCCCTGCAGCCTTTCACAGCTCCAGGGGAACGGGCAGGTAGAGCAGGGTTGTCTCATTGCCTTCCTCAGCTCTCAGCTCCCCCTGCCCCGGGCGCGCTGCCAGCCCTCGCTGACACATCAAGGTCATGTTTCCTGTGTCACCAGAGCTGTGGAGCTGCTGGGAGCATGTCCTGCCTGCCCTTGGGTTTTGCTGAGTAAGATTCAGGTCAAGGTGAGGGGTCGCACGCAGAATCCCAGGATATGCTGAGCTGGAAGGGACCATCCAGTCCAACTCTCAGCCCTGCACAGAACCAGCTCCAGGAATCCTACCCTGTGCCCCCCCAGAGTATCATCCAAACCCTCCTGGAGCTCTGGCAGCCTTGGTGTTGTGCCCACTGCC
>VWZG01013056.1:0-13446 GCA_013396735.1 Grallaria varia | reverse complement strand
CCAACCCCCAACCTGGCTATAGGACCAGCCCCAGGAGCCTCCTCCTACCCTGAGCCCCAGAGGATCATCCAAAGGCTCCTGGAGCTCTGGCAGCCCCGGGGCTGTGCCCACTGCCCTGGGGAGCCTGGGCAGTGCCCTTTTCCTGATATCCAACCTAACCCTGCCCTGACACAACTTCAAGCTGTTCCCTCAGGACCTGGCACTGGTCACCACAAACCTTCTTCCCCCAGAGGGTAGTGGGCACTGACCAGGCTCCCCAGGGCAGTGGGCACTGCCCCAAGGCTGCCAGAGCTCCAGGAGCCTTTGGATGTTCTCCAGGCATAGGGTGGGATTGTTGGGGTGTCTGTGCAAGGCCAGGAGTTGGATTGATGATCCCTGTGGGTCCCTTCCAGCTCAGGATATCCTGGGATCTCAGGTTGTGCCAGGGCAGGGTCAGGGGAGACCTCAGAAGAAGGTTCTTCCCCCAGAGCCTGGACAGGCACAGAGCAGGGCAGTGGGCACGGCCCCAAGGCTGCCAGAGCTCCAGGAGCCTCTGGATGATCCTCTGGGGCGCAGGGTAGGACTCTTGGGGATGACCCCGTGCAGGGCTGAGGGTTGGACTGGATGATCCTCATGGGTCCCTTCCAGCTCAGCATATCCTGTGGGTCTGTGGTTGTGTGTTGCTGCCTTTGGAAGGAGACCTGGAGAATCCTGTGCCTTCCTCCCGGGTGGCCCCAAACTCCTGGGACACACAAAGCCCCAGACGCTCTGCAGTGCTCGGATCATCAAAGATCCAGGCAGGCTCTGGGTAATGGACACCTCCAGAGCTGGGATTTCAGTGGGGTGGGTGCTCTGTGAGCTTCTCCATGTCCATATTCCTGGTAAAAACATCTTCAAGGGCTTTATCTGCCGAGCTGGGAACCCTCCTGCTCCTGCTGCTCCTTCCATCCCGCTGGGAACGTCTCTTGAGGACAGAGAATTCAGAACCACCACTGGGGCAGTTCTGCTCCTGCCGTGGGGCAGGAGGGGTTCCCATCCGGAGCTCAGATCTCCCAGGGAAGCTGGCAAAGAGCCTCGTGCTCCTTGGGAATAGCTGGAAGTTTATTTATAGCCAGCCTCGGGATGTTTGCTGCTAATGAGATGCACAAGGGCTTTAATTATGTGAGTCAGTGTTGGTGTTCTTCACTCAAGCTGTTGGTGGCATCTGAGGGCTTAAACAAGAGGAAAAACCAAACCTCTTGGTGGTATCTCTGAAAGAACTGGTGGTCTAAAAGACAAAGGAAAAAGTTCTGGTGGGGATGTAACGGAGCACAGAAGGGCAGGGAATCATGCCAGGTCTCAGCAGAGGCTGGTCCCGGGAGCTGGATGGAGCTGGGAATTGCATCCACTGCCTCCCATCCCTGCTGTCGGACACACACGGAGGCAGCAAAGCCCGGCGTGGGGGTCTCGGGGGAGGCGTCGGCGGCGGGAGGTTCATGTGGATTCACTTAAGGGCGTGAAACGGGGGCCGGTCTGAGCGCTCCCAGGGACATCCATCACCGTCTGCCTGGAAGCTGGGGGAGATGGGCCAAGGCAGCTGACAGCCCCAGCTCGGTAGCTGCAACATGAATGATGACAAGTGAAATCCCACCGTCCTCCCCTCTCTGCTTTTTGCTGTCCTCTCCTCGGCACCTCCAGCCCCGTCAACACCCAGGGGTGTCCGTCAGCTGCCGGGAGAAATGCCCTTGGTTCCTTCTCGGAGCTCCTGCTTGCGGGCAGAGTCATTTGTTTGTCCAGCAGAGGGTTTTGTCGGTGCCAAGATTGTGTCAGGAGGGAGGGAGGGAGGGGAGCGGTGGATTTGGAAGACAGATGTCTCACCTGCTCTGTCGTGTCAGTGTCAAGGCCCGCGGAGCAGCGTGAATGGATCTTGAGCTGAGAAACACAAGGAGGAGGGATTAAAATAAGACTCAGACAGAAGGAAAAGGAGGTCACACCGTCTGAGGGCTCAAAGAGGCTCCAGAGCAGCTTCGGAGCCCTGTGGGGCTGCCCCAGGATGGTTGTTTCTTGTGGTTTGTTTATGTAGGGTCGCTCGAAGGTGGGGAGCAATGCTGGTGTCCAGGGGTGGATGGAGATGGGATATTGGGAAGGAATTCCTGTCTGGGAGGGTGGGCAGGCCCCGGCACAGGTTGGGCAGAGCAACTGTGGCTGCCCCCAGATAACTGGGAGTGTCCAAGGCCAGGTTGGACAGGGCTTGGAGCAACTTGGTCTGGTGGAAGGTGTCCCTGCCCATGGCAGGGGGTGGAATGAATGATCTTTAAGTCCCTTCCAACCCAAACCATTCTGGGATTCCGATGATCCTTTGTACTCCTCCAGGCCAGGAGGAGTGAAGTTCAGGGCTGGCTGTCGAGGAGACCCTGAGCTAAACAGGGACCATCTGCATCCAAACTGAGGGGTGGCCAGGGCTGTTGGGTGGGTGGGTGCACCTCAGAGGGAACATCCTCCACCCGGAGTCCCACCGAGTGTCTGAGGGGGTGTGTCTGCACGTCCCTCATGCTGTGGGTTGACCAACAAGGTGTTGCCCTTCTGTAATCCCTGGCAGGCAATAAGAGGATGCGCTTTTGTGTTCCAAGAAGCACCTTTGGGCACGGAGAAGAGGGAAGAGATTTTGGACCCGCTGTTTAAGGCAGTGCCGATGACACAGGGGGCTCTTCGAATGAAAAAACCAAACCCTCACTAACAAAAACTTGAGTTCCCTTTGAGCCGAACAGAGACGGTTTGACTGTTGTATGTGGCTAAAGCAAGGAAAGGACAGAAATGTTTATTCCCCCTCATTGTTCTGCTGTTCTGCTCCGCTTGGCTCCTGATGGACACCCCGTGGAGCCTCGGTACTCTCCCTCAGGGGCTCCGGGCAGATGGAGCATGTCCAAACCTACGTAAGCACCGACACAGGGGGCACAAGGCAGCTGTTGGGGCTCTGACTCCTCTGAAGCTCAAGGCTGCTCCACTTGGGGTCATTTGTGAAGCTCTTCTGCAATTAATCAGCATTAAACCAGGCTCTTGCCTGAATTATTATCATCAGGTTTGAGCGCACAGGGTAATGTCCTCCCCTTGGGGGCCTCTAAGTCTCAATTAAGCTCATTAAGTTGATGGAGCCAAAGGTCTTGAGGTAAACGCCACTTCTAAATATCTGGGGTGGAAACCTGCCAGGGCTGGGCTAGGGTGTTAAATCAGCTGGTGTAAAAAGCTCACACTGAGGGTTTTCCCCTCCCTCTGGTCTGTTGGTGGACCACAAAAACCTCGGAGAAATTTGTCCCTAATTCGCATGTGGCCCTGCACCGGCTCGTGTTGTGTGGCCTCTGGTGAAGGGACGTGGGAGACAACAGACCTCAGATGGACTGGCTTCTATTTCAGGCTCAGAGGTGGCCCCAGGATGTGGCCAGGGACACTTGGCCAGCACACACCACCGCCATGGACAGTCCCTCACGGTTAAACACCCTGGGTGCGACGTTGTGGTTGAGTCTTGAGGAACCATCACCAAAACCTTCCAGCCAAGGTCTCTGAGATGGTGTGTGAGTTTCTTTCCCACCTAGGAAAGCCAAAGGCACGAAGAGCAGGAGCAGCAGCCGCGTCCTCACCTGCTCTGAGGTGGCACTGTGGAAATAATCTGATTTATCTGCGCGTTTGACGCACAGGGTCCAGAAATGAGAAGAACTCCAGTCATTGTCTGGCTCAAATTTTTTTAAGGCGTGAGTCGGTAACTAAGTTGAGCTCTCAGGAGGCAGCACTTGTGAGCTTGGTGAGGTGTTTGCAGGGTTGGGGCAGAAAAACCTGTTTGGAACCCACGGTAGGGGTGGGGCAGCTCTGGGTTGTGCTTGGGGACTTTGTCACCATCCAGGGACAGACACAAGAGCAACACTCAGAGCCTGTGACGTAGATATTTATACTGAGATAGTCCTATTTTGTCACAACACCTGCTCTTTGCGTAAATACTTGGAGTCATGGAATTGTTAAGGCTGGAAAAGACCTTGAGGATCATCAAACCCAACTGCCAGCCCACCACGGCCCTACACATTTTTTGACCACTTCCAGGGATGGTCACTCCACCACTGCCCTGGGCATCCTGTTCCAACACCAGACCCTCCTTTCCATGGAGAAATTCTCCTTGATATCCAACCCAAACCTCCCCTGGCACAACTTGAGGCTCTTGTCCTGTACTTGTGAGTGTTTCGGCAGTTGGAGATTCTGAACAAACTCTTGTGCTGCTGCTTTTTTAACTTGGATGGGACATTTGGTGGTTGAAATTCCTGTCAGTGACTGGATACGGATCATGAGGGGCCACCATGTGATGAGCAGAAACGACCCCACGGGAAAAGGTTGTCCCCCCTCTCATTGCTCCAGGCTATAAAAAGTCGCCCCGACCCGGATTTCCCCTTGGATGTCTCGTGCCTGCCTCGGCTAAACGGAGCTTGGAGATACATCGAGGTGAGGGAGGGGAGTAATTAGCAATCTGGAGATATTTATAACGCCTTTGCTCTTCATCTGCTCTCCCCATGGCTGTACATGTGACCCGGGCTCTGCTCGGCATAGGCTTGACATTGTAGTGCCTTGGTCGCGGCGGCTGCTGGGCCACGCGATGGAAGGACAGCAGGGAGACCTTCAAAGCTGGATTTTCACAAGGATCTCTTGTTCAAGGGGCCCTTTGGAACGACATGGATTGAATTCGGGTCAGCGGGTCCGGAGGGGGAGCCTAAAATTAGGAATAATAAATTAGGAAGACTTCAGGTCGTCAGATAAAATAAGGAAGGAGGAAAAAGCACAGACAGAGCGGCCTCTGCTCAGTGCTGAGGTGGGTTATTTGTCACACCCAGAGGGACAACAGAGGGTTCTTGTGGGAATTTGGGGTGCAGGGAGAGAGTGTGAAACCTTGTGAGTGCCCTTCCCCTGTGGAGAAAACACTGGGCACGGAGAGCTGAGAGAAACCCCTAAAATTCAAATATGCCTCCCAGAGTGGGTGCAGGAAGCCTGATTTTAATGTCTAATTTTTCCAAGGGATGCTGGAATCTCTGTGTTCTCCTCCTGCTGTGGGCAGCTCTGTGTCTCCTCAGTCAGTGATGTCCAGCTCAAGTCAACCCAAATGCACGGAAAGATTTATTGCTATTTACTTTCCCTCACATTACAAAATCCTCCCCCTTTGTCCAACCCCAAATCACTTCGCTGGGCTTGACATTCTTATCCAGGCAAGGTTTGCTTTGCTTAAGGTCCATATCCAGGCAAGAAGATCATTTTTCCCCCTAAAAGGGGCAAAAAGGGGAAGAAATAAGTGTTTCTCTCTCCTGTTTGGCACGAGGTGCCCCCAAGTCCTGGATCCCAGCGTGAGGCTCCTTGTCCCGGTGTGCTGTCCCACATCCAGCTGGTGGAGATCAGCAGCTCCAGGAGAGACAAGGAACTGACTCTCGGGGGCTGTAAATCAGAGCTGTGCTGGCAAAAGGGCTGGGGAATCAAATATATGAACTGGAACGGGATGGATTTATGTCACAGGCTGAGGGGGCCAGATTTACATGGAGCTGCTCCAGTGCCAACTGGGCAGGACCTGAGGCAGCTCTTCAACTCCCTGGCCTTTAAATTCCACGTGCTGCCTGTCGGAATCCTGCTTTTGGCTGGTGGGAAATGCCAAGGGGAGAAGCTGCCAGATGTTCTCACGGGCAGGGAGGCTTTTCCCACTGGGAAAACCCTTCCTGGTGGTGCTCAGGATATGGGGTGTCACAGTCATAGAATCATGGAATCATTCAGGTTGGAAAAAGCCTTGGAGACCATCAAGTCCTACCAGCAACCCACCACCATGTTCACCACTAAACCACGTCCCCAGGTGCCACATCCACACGTTTTTTGGACACCTGTGGGGGTGGGAACTCCATCAACCCCTGGGCAGCTCCTTCCAGTGCTTTACAAACCTTTCCATGGAAATTTTTTTCCTCACATCTGAAGCCAACCTCTTCTGGTGCAACCTGAGGCCGTTCCCTCTTGTCCTGTCCCCTGCCCTGGATCCATCAGGATATTGCAGAGCCAGAAGGTGCCCCCTGAGCCTCCTTTTCTCCAGGCTGAGCCCCACCAGCTCCCTCAGCCGCTCCTGCTGCTCCAGCCCCTTCCCAGCTCCATTCCCTTCCCTGGACATGCTCCAGCCCCTCCGTGTCCTTCCTGTCCCGAGGACCCCCAACAGTGGGATTCCTTTTCCATTGGCACAGTCATCCTCCCACAGGAGACGCTTTCCTTTGGTCAGGAGCAGAGTTGCTTTGTTTTATAGGGGAAAAAATGGTGGGGGAAATTTCTCAATACATGCAGGCTTTTAAATCCTGATGTTTCTGAGCGCTCTGCTCCCGTGTAAGCACCGGGAAGCTCCGTCCATGGAGGAAAACCTCAGTGAAGAAGTGATGGATAACTTGAGGAGAGCACAATAAGATGCGCTCCAAGCGAGTTATCCCGTGTAGGTGGGAATGATGAGGCAACACAGCTGCTGGTTTCCATATGTATGCAACTCCCTAACCTTTGGAACACGTGGCTCCGTTACAAATAATCCTGCCGGCACTGCTTTCCCAACTTCTAAGGTGCTTTTTCATCTCCTCAAACAACCTCCCGTTAAAGGCCCCCTGGAGCTGTGCAGCCTCCCTGGGAAGCTCTGGGAGTTATCTCAGGTGCCAGTGTTAGGAGCCTATAAATAGATGTTTTGGATCCTCCTGAAATGCATCCTGGACATCAAGGGCTGTGTCCAGCTGTGATTCTCCACATCTGTCCCAGTGCCCATGGGGGGTTGGAAGATGATGCTCAGGAGAAGCTGTTGGCCCCAAGACCTTCTGCATGTCCAGCTGGGCCTCCATAATCCTCAGGAAGAGAATCTTGTCTCTTGAAAGCTTTGGGTTGGTATCAAAGATGGATGTTGGCTGAAGTTCTCCTGAGGAGAGGGGGTTTTAGAGGTCAGGGTGACCAAATCCAGCAGTGGAGATCCTTCTCCACTTCTAATTTCAGGAAAAGCCCAAGGTGTGTTTGCTTACTGTTCTCAATGAATGTACAAAATGACCCCCTCGAGTCTCAGTCAGGGCCACAAAACTGCCCAAAAATCACCATCACACCGTAAATTGTGTTCCACAATGGCACACCAAGACCCTCCTTCCCTCTGGACCATGGTGGAGGACACCCCTTCCTTCCCATTATTCACCATGTATTCCAAGCGTGCTTGGACACCTCAGGACACTCCAGGGAGAGCACAAGGAGTTGTGGGAACACCTCTTCTCCCTCCTGGTCCTCCTCAGGCTGCGGTCACTGTCCCCCCTGGATTGCTGGACCAGTCCAGCTCTTTCCAGCAGTGCCTCCTGGGTGGGATCATGTCCACCTGGTCTTGGCCAAGGGGTGGTCTTGGCTGTGGTGCCTTCCTTAGGCTGGCCTGGGGACTCTTCTGCTTCTCTTCCCCAGTGACCTTCTGCACTGGGAACAGGGAAATGTCCCCCAATGTCCTCTTCCTGCTTTGCCAGAGGGGACCTCTGGGCGTGATTCCCACTGGAGATTCCCACCAAGCCAACAAAGAAGAGGCAACATGGCCACTGCTTTCAGGATGGCCAATAATTTGATATTTGGGCCCATTTTGAGCCCTGGCTGTTGAAAGGAGAAAGGACATGGGGAGAGTCTGTTACTATCAGTAACTATGGAGTCTGTCTCAGGGGGAAGACAAAGACCATTTATTCAAAAGAAGTTCAATATAATATAGGTTTGGTGTAATTAGAAGGTTGGGTTATGCTAAAGAAGGGACGGGCTAAGCTAATCCAGAGAATACATTATGTTAACTAAGGGAAAACAAGGCAGGAGACATTCATCCATTATTCATGGACACACGGTGGAGGGGGACAATAAGTCCTGCCAAACAGATTTTGGGTACAGGGAATACACAGAAACCACAAATCTTGTCAAATGCAAATAGTCTTTGGTGTCCGAAGATGGGTTGATGTCTGCAGATGGGATAAGGGATCAATTCTTATCATCCTTGGAAGGCTTCCTGCCTTTGGGTATTTGTCCAAGGCTTTGCAGATATCCCAGCCAGGAGCCTTGTCCTGGCCTCGGTTTCTGTCCTCACAAGAGTCAGTGTTTTAAAACTTCCAGGGAAAACCGACTGGAAGTTTTTCCCCCTCTCGCCTACCCCGGGAGGTTATGGGAATTCTCCAACCCCTCTGACTATCCCAGGGAATACCATCCCTCTTCTCACGTTGCAGAGGCACCCTTTGATTCTCCACTGCGTGGTTGTGGCTCATCAATCTGCTGAAAGCTGCATTTCCCTCGAAACTTCTTGTTTCCCCCTTGATTTTAAGCGCATTAAAATGAACTTTCCGGAGAGCACCTGCAGCAAAGCCGTGCCCGGATTTATGGCAAGGGGTTAAATGTGTTCTGGCTGCTCAAAAAGGAAAATATTGAGGGGAAAACAACATCGGGGTGGATCACACCAGAGAGGAGGAGTGTTCCTGCATGCTCACTTAGCAGCAGCAAAGTGTTATCTTGTTCCTAAATGCGCTTTTGAGTGGGTTGGTGGGAGGGAAACAGCACCGGGTGAGCACTGAGCCTTGGCAGAGAGTGACTGTCAATGCAATCTACACGATGGCAGATGGAGGCGACGCCATCACCTGTGGAAAGGCTCATTGGAAAGCTGGGAAGGGCTTTTCGAGATGGTTCCTGGGCTGAGCGGAGCTCCCAGGAGGGATGAAGTCATGGAACGCGCCGTGGATGGGGTCTGGTGGTCCCTCTGGATTGGCCTCACCCCACCAGAACCAAGGGGCAGGACATAAATTGGCCAAAATCCTCTGAACTGATGGGATTTTCCAGCTGGTCCCTGCCCTGGCCTTGGAATACGCGGTGAAAAATGGGAATCAATAAGTGTCCTCCTCCGTGGTCCAGAGGGAACGAGGGGCTTGGTGTGCCATGGTGGGACACAATTTACTGTGTGACTGAGATTTTGGGCAGTTTTATGGCCCAGCCTGAGCCCCGACGGGCTCATTTCGTACCTTCCTGCAGAAACATTCCATCCTGCGCTGTGATTTATAAGATTATAGATCTTACCATAGTCTTCGTGAAGATTACAAATCATAGGAAAGCACTGACTGTAATCAGACGGCAAGAAGGACTTCTGGAGGATCCAAGCTGCAAATAAAGTGGGAGAAAATATGGATGGAAGAGCAACAATAATTGCGGGGTGTCCTCTGGTCTCGTGCTGCTTAAACATGGGAATAGTGGTGGGAAAGGAGCAGAAAAATCCTCCTTTGTAGCCTTTGCGCTCAGGAGAGGAGCCACTAGATGGCAAGAACACCCTGCCTGCGTCTGGGCTGCGCCGGGATGATGCTCAGACCGGGAATTTTGGGGCATCCTGAGCCACCTCCGGTGTGTGGATGTGTCTCCCCCTCCTGCGTGTGGACGTCTTGCCCCCTCTGGCGTGTGGACGTCTCTCCCCCTCTGGCCCCTCTCCGAGCGCACCCAACTCGTCGCTGGGACGTTTGGTGCATTTTGGGCATGGCAGGGCTGGAGCAAAGCTGGGGTTTGACTCCTCCACTCAAACACTCCCCTGGGTGGAGGGGGAAATTTTTGTCTGATGCTTAGATTTGTCACAGCCACCGATGAAAAAACTGTTTGCTGACATCCCGCAGGCTTTATGTCCTCGCTCCAGTGATGGAGAGGTGATCCACGATGTGGTCAGTGGTCTCAGAGAATTTAAAACCTCTTTTTGTGCTTATTCTTGGGCTGCCTGATTAGTTCATCTTCCTTCCTTTCACTATTTTTTTCCATCTCAGGGAAGGTCCTCCACTGAAAGCTCAAAATGGCGTTTGAGATGAGATGCAGGTCAAGAGGGTCCCCAGCTCTGCTTTAGGGTCCCGACCATCTCCAGGAGATCTCCTGACTGTCCTGTGTGGCTTTACCCACTTATAAACCCTATTTATAAGGTTCAGTTCCCCCGAGGGACGAAAAGAACATCAGCCCAGATTTTCCAGCTTTGTCTGCTGGCTCCAAAATTTCCAGGACCGAGTGGCACAAAAATACCTGGAGTTGAGTTAAAAAATTACCTTGACCTTGGTCATTTTTTATCTGGGACTCGTGTCACTCTGGGTGCAGGATCTCAAGCCTTTCTGGGACCTGCTTCCCTCTGGGCAGGAGACTTGTGGCTTCATTTTTTCTCCCAGGAAAATGGAAATTTTCCTTCCAGGAAAAATGAAGTCCCAAAGAATTACCCCAAGGGTGCACCCCAAGCCAGGTTGATCCCCCGCACAGCTCCACATCCCTGGGGAAAAATGGGGATATTCAGGGTCTTGATTTTTTATCCCCAGGACCGGCAAGAGCAACTGAATTTCCAGGTGTTTCCTCCTGAAGGCACGTTCGTTTTCCAAGGAGGGCAAGTGTTGATGTGCTGATGTGTTTATAAACTGCTGAAGACGCCTCCGATTGGCGCTCGGAGCTTTTTATTGGCCGTAAATCCCCACGGCTGCAACATTTTATTGCACCAGGAGCTGACGGGCGCCTGCTCCTCTTACAGCCCTTAAATCCACGTTTCTCTCCGATTTTTTTGGGTCCTTTTTAGGCACCTCCAAGGACTGGGAATTCAGGGGTCGACTCAAAGCAACCCCATGATCCTTGTGGGGTCCCTTCCAACTGGGTGACTGTCTTAGTTTGGAGTAAGCTAAAACAATTTAGAATTCCTTTCTCAAAACTGACCACGCTTCTTTTAAATTTAAAACAAAATTTTAATTTGGAAAAATGTGTAGAAGGAAAGATAACAGTTCTTAACTGCTAAATATATTTATATATATATGTAAATCACCAGAACAGAACAAACAACAACTCTGTAACCAAAACCTCTAGACAAATGAGTCCCTGAAGACATCAGGTTGGATCCTCTCCCATAGGCAGTGTGGACTCCCCCTCCTTTGTCCTCCGTCCGGATGGCGCTGGCCCAGAGTGGGGTGGGCAGGGGGGGCCGGGGCTCCCTTGGTGGTGCCCTCGGTGTCCCAGGAAAACTGCAGCAACTCCAAAGCAGTGAAGACTGTCCGTCCCTCTGAAGCTCTGGGCACACCAGGCTAGGAACAGGAGGCAGGGAAAGAAACCAAAACCTGCAGCAGTTCCTCCGAGCTGGTTCCTTCTCCAAACCGCCGCCTAGGAAGTGAAGAGAAAAAAAAAAACAAACCCAACTCCCAAAACAAAACAAAAGAACTCCCCTCCCAGCTATCAGGTTGGAATTTCGGATCGGTAGCCGGGTCTTTGTTATGGGGGGTGTCAGCCCCCAAAGTCTGTGTTGGTAGGAAAGAAAAAAATTCTGACAAATTCTAAAACTGTAACAGTAACTGTAACTTGGGCATAATAAATAAATAAAAGCCAACTGGGAGTCGCTCCTGAGGGTTCAGGCTGGCATGGGGGGTGTCTGGAGGAGGGAATGGGATGCTGGGCATGGAAGGGTGAACATCCGTGGGGCCGAGCTGCTCTGCCATCCCTCGTGTGGGAGGTGAGGGCGGTGCAGAACCCACAGAGCACCAGCGTCGGGAAAAGGGAAGCAAAACAACCCTGGTCTGGGGACGCTGAGGCTGAGAGGGGGTCCTTGAGCAATCTGGGGGTTCGGACTTCACTGTGCCACCTGCTAGGCTGGCACTCACCCTTTGGGGCCTCTCCACGGGGCATCCAGCTGATCCTGGGAAGGATCAGCAGCTCCTGGGAAGCTCAGGAATGCTGTGGCTGTGGATTCACGCTCCTCCTGCCTCTGGTCTCTGAAGTCTGGGTCTCGGTCCTAATGATTTCCCAGGTGGCTGCAGCTTCTCCAGCTTGGGAGTTCATTATCTCTCTGGAGGGTAACAGAGATGAGGGAGTTGGTGGAAGTGGAAGCTCTGCGTGTGTGTCCCTGGGAACTTCTCCATCCTCATGGCACCTCTGCTTCACCCTCCAGAGGCCACATTCCCCCCCGGATTGATGCTCATCCAGTGGACGCCGTTCTCCCCCTCTTCCTTCGCTTACTGAGTTGGGAAAGGGGCGGCTCAAAAACCCCTCTGAGCATCCCGTGGTGTCCCCGATGGCTTTTGGTGGGCCGAGGGCTCTCCGGGTATTCCCGGGATGCGGCAGCAGGCTGGGAGCGAGGGAGCCGAGCAGCGCTGGGATGCCTTGGGATGCTCCGTGGAGAGAGGGAAGCGCTTTTGGGGAACAGGTCAGGGGACTCGTTCTCCAGTTTGTAACAGCGGGAAGGAAGGCGAGGCGACTCCTTGTGCAGCCCAGGAGGGGTCAGCAGAGCCCAAGGATTGGGAAGGGAGCGGGCAGGGAATGCCCGGGCGAGGCACCGGGAGAAGGGAGATGGCAGAACACCCCCTGCTCTGCCCCAGCATCACCCACAGCGTCGCCTGGACCAACCTCAGCAGCGCCCTGGGAACCACACCAGGACCTCTCAGGATGGTTCACACAAGGACTCCCAGCTTCCCACGGGATGCTCCCGCATCCCTCCGGTCCCGCGACGGAATAACTCAACGGCGGGCAAAGAAAATTAATTAAAGACAATTAACAGCAGAGGCAGTGCTGGATAGGTGGGCGAGAAGGATGCCGAGCTGCGGCAGAGTTTCAAAGGCTTTGGGATGCAAATGTGCGGCGCTGGAGCATCGGGAGGGTTGGGAGGGAGGCGCGTCCCGTCTGTCCCCCCGCGGGTCGTCGAGCTCAAAGGGGACCCTCGCGTTTCCCTCCCCCGCAGGAACGGGGGGGCTGCGAAGAGGCAGCGCCGAGTTCAAGGGCCCGAACAGATGGCCTGGGCCACGCCAGAGCTTCGCACCGGCGCTGGCAGGGGCGGGCAAGTGACACGAACCAGTTGCTAATTAGTAATTAATCAGCGAAGTGTGCTGAGAGCAGGAGGCTGCGGCAGATGACGGGCTTGGGAAGGGGGGTGGTGGGCGAGCGGCTGGTGCCCCCCGGGAAGATGCAGAGAGGGGGTTTGTTGGCTGGTTTTTTTGTTTGCTCGGGAAGCAGAGCCGGGATTTGCCGTTCCAAACCCTCCTCCCGACCCCGCTGGCTGTTTGTCCAAGTGGGGGATTTTTAGGAGCGGTCTGGGCGCTTCCCACGGGGTCTGGGGAGGGACCTGGGGGTAATTTGGGGGACCACCCTCTGCCACAGCCCCCGGCTTGCTCTGGGGCCAGGCGGGAGGGTTGTGGGGAGCACAGAAGGGGCTTCCCTTCTTTTCCCTGAACGGAAACCCCAAAAACCACTACTTGGTGTAGGAAATGGGTAAAATACCTCCAGATCTGGCACAGCCACTGCAGTGGTGGAAGAAAGCACCGGGTATTTTGCCCCTTCGTGGTAGATCTCCATGGGTTGTGTGTTAGGGTGGAGATGGGAATTTCTGTCTTCCCTGTATCCTGGTGTAACACGGAGTTGTGCCAGGGGAGGGGCAGGTTGGACCTCAGGGAAAGGCTCTGCCACCAGGGGGTGGTGGACACTGCCCAGGCT
>VWZG01013052.1:17324-48045 GCA_013396735.1 Grallaria varia | reverse complement strand
TGCCCCTGCCCCTGCCCCTGCCCCTGCCCCTGCCCCTCTCCCGCACCCTCGGCGCCCATGGAGGAGCGCAGTTTCCCCCTGGGAACACAAGGAAACCATCAAATCCCGCGGCACCGCCGCTCCCCTCGGCCCGCCTTCGCCATCCCGTCGCTGCCTGCGGAGAAACCCCATCCAGAGGCTTCAGCCTCTCGGCACCGCAAATCTGCGCCGCAACAGTCATCATCATCATCATCATAACAATAAAATAATCTCGTTCCAACGCCGCCCAGCCCCCCCATTCCCGCCGGATGAGGCGATGGAGACACCGGCCTGTCTTATATAACCCCCTCCCCGCTCCTTGCCGGTGCCTCTTCGGGCTCTGCGGCGCCGAAATCCCCCTGGAGAGACCCCGGGGAAGGATCGGGGTCCCGGCGCCGGCGGAGGGACGGAGGGAGGGAGGGAGGGAAGGAAGGAGGGAGGGGGAGGCCAAACTTGGGCGAAGAGGAGCGTAAAAACCAGAATAAATGCCCGTTTTCCCTTCCCTCTCCCTTTGTGTTTAGGGCCACCAGGATGGGAACCAGCAACCCGCGCAGCCGGAGAAGGTCGGCTGGGTTCGCAAATTCTGCGGGAAAGGCATTTTTCGGGAAATCTGGAAAAACCGTTACGTGGTTCTGAAGGGAGATCAGCTTTACATCTCCGAGAAGGAGGTAGGCTCGGGTTCGGTTTCCTTTCCCATCCCCCGCTCCTTCCTTCCTTTGCATATGAAAAGGAGCAGCCCCGGCCCCTTTTTCCCAGCTCCGGGAGGGTCCGGGGGGGGCTTCTCTTCCCTTCCCGGTCAGAGGAGAAGGGATTCTCCCGGTCGGCTCTGCTGGGAGACATTTTCCCAGCGTGGAGCAACACGAGAGGATTCACTTGGGGAGAGTTAAAGCCTCTCATCCCTCCTTCTGCCGCGGCGCCAGCAATGCCGGCTCCCTTCTGTGCCTGCGCTCCCTCGCCGAGCCCGGCACTGCCACTGCCTCCTTCCCGGCTGTCCATTTGGAAGGAACTCCGCTTTCCCCATCGGAATCGAGCCAGTTGCGGGTCGATCCAGGGTGTTTTCCCCCCACCCCGTGCCAAGAGGACAACGGGGAAAATGTCACCGTGTTGTCCAATGCGCCCCCCTCGGCTCCTCGCCGGGGCTTGGGGTTTAACGCGGGGTTGACATCGGCTGTGATCGGATGGGACTGTTGGGCTGGCCTTGAACGGCCCCCGCTCTGTGCTTTTTGTCTCCATAAATCCATCAGGGAGAACCCCCCAGGCCTGAGCTGAGCCCCTCAAATCCATCACGGAGAACCCCCCAGGCCAGAACCCTCCAAATCCATCAGGGAGGACCCCCCAGGCCAGAACCTTCCAAATCAAATCCATCAGGGAGGACCCCCCAGGCCTGACCTGAGCCCCCCAAATCCATCAGGGAGAACCCCCCAGGCCAGAACCCTCCAGATCCCTCAGGGAGAAGCTCCCAGGCCTGAGCCATCCCCCCTCGGGTGCCCTCCAACATCCCAGTGGGCCCAGGTGCTGCTCCGGGGTGGGGAATTTCGGGGTAAAATCCTGGTCTCGCTGGGTTTCCGGCCCTCTGTGGAGGTCGTTCCCTGGCACATTCCCTGGCACATTCCCCGTTCCCGTGGTTGGATGCCCGGCCGCCTGGCCTGGGGTTGGTCAGCTGAGGGTCTGGAGAGGGGAAGGGGCAATTTGACCGAAGGCTGGTGGAGTCACGGGCACGGCACATGCGGAGGGGTTGTTGGGACACGGAAATGGCCTAAAAAGTGGATTGAATGCCCAGGTCATGCTGAGCTGTGTGCTGGCATTCCAAAGCTGGCTCCCACCGACCTCCTGGCCACTCCAGAGCCGGAGAGAGACTCAGGAATGGGGAATGGATGTTGTCTGCAGGGTGGGGGGTGGGTGCCTTGGGAACTCTCAGGTAAAGGGAGGTGATGAGAGAAGGATTAGAGGCTGTGGACAGTGCTGGTGGTTGTGAGACACAAAGCCTGTGATGGATCTGTGGTTACATTTATGGATCGGGAAAAGTTGGCTGGAGCCGGCGGCACAAACCCCCTGTGGTTTGTGGCCCTCTCAAACTTCCCAGCAGGAATGCAGTCGGACTGCTGGGATGGGATTGGGAATAGGCTGGACGAGCTAAGAGAGGCGTTCGAACGGGAATCAACACAGGGAAGAGGTGCAGGGAGGGGATGTCTGTCAGTCCCGAGGACGCTCAGGGAGCTGCAGCTCTAATCCAGGTGTGCTGGGAGCTGCACAGGAGAGGGACAAGGCTTGGAGGGGCCTGTCCCAAACAAGAAGCTCTTGTGTTCGTGTTTCTCATGGGGGAAAAACTCCCGCCTGGGCCTGAGGCAGCTCCGGGGCTCCACGTGCGGGAGAGGGACCATAAATGACGCGCAGCTGCCGCCGCCGCCGTGCCTTTATATGGAAGAATCCGTGGTCGGGCAGGGCTGGGGGCACGGAGGTGACACGTGGTGCTGCTGTGCACTGGGGTGGCTCTGGGCTGGTCACAGAGGTGACACATGGTGCTGTTGTGCACTGGGGTGGCTCTGGGCTGGTCACAGAGGTGACACCTTGTTGTAGATGTGTGCAGAGGTGACTCTGTGCCTGTGGTGCAGAGGAACACGCCAGTGTCGGGGGTTCTGGCATACCGGGGGTCTCAGTGTGGGGGTTCCCAAGGCCTGTGTGTGATGAGGGCCCTCCCAAGACTTCCCACTCCCAGGGTCTCAGAACATGTGGCAAAGGGTTTGGTGCTAACCAGAGAATCATCACTTGCTCCCTGGCAAAGCCAGGCCCTCCCTTCCTGGGCAATGAATGGGAAACTCGAGTGGAAACAGCCCCAGGACAGGCTGAATCTCACCCGGTTCTGCAGTGAAGGGCGAGCAGACTCACTTGCCTGTTTCAGCCATGGATCAAAGTCCTCCTCTGTTATAAATGATTTTTGCTCCATCAAAGCCACTGGAGCGACGTGGAGCTGGTGGATGGAGCTCACGAGTTCGCTCTCGGAGCAGCCCCAGTGTTTCCTGTCAGCTCCTCTCACACTCAGTGGCTGCTCCAGAGCTGTGGCAGGTGCTTCCACAAGGAAAGCTGCACTCCTGGCCCTCCCCACCAGCTGGGCTTGCAGGTTAGAGCCAGGCCCTGATTTATTAAGTTTTGTCAGGAGAATTTGGGAATGCCCGATGGGAGCCTGGTTTTCTCCCTGGCAGAGCCAAGTTGTGAGAAGAGATGGAGTTTTTCAGCCCAGCTGATGGAAAATGCCAGCAGGATGTTTGAGTGCTGCCCTTTGGAAGCTGCAGGGCTTGTCTGACACCTCCCAAAACTTGTCTGAGGTTCTGGCCGTGCTCAGCCCGAATGCCGTGAACTCACCAAAGCCCTTCGTTACTCAGCGTTTGGTGAGCGGCCAAAGGCAGATGAGCACAGCACCACCTTCTTAGCTTGCTTTTGCCTTCCCTCCCCTCGCTCTGCTCAGGCCCCATCCCTCCCCCTGGCACATTCCTGGGAATTGTTCACTGTTTCTGGCCCGGCAGGGCCGAGGCACAGCCGGCCCGGCGCTTCCTCGCAGGAAACCACGGGCTGCCAGACGGCTCTGGGTGATGAGGGCGATGAGGAAACGCTTCTCTCGAGCCTTTCCTTGTTTGCTACCAAAGGCATCAGCTCAATTAGCACAAGAGCACTCAAAGAGCTGTCGCTCCCCGCCACTCGTGCTACTGGCGAGGGGGGTGTGCTGGCACTGGTTCTGTGGTGCCCTTGGTGAGCAGTGCCATTCCCAGCGAGATGGGATTTTGGGGAGGAATTCTCTCCCTTGCCCACGTTTGTGCATCCCTGTCCCACTGGGAGCCCAGTTCCAGCCAGGCCTGCAGAGATGTCCATCCCTTGCTGTGGTATTGCTGCTCAAGAGCTGCTCAGCTGGAGGAACTGAAACTTTGGTCACAGCCTGCGAGGGGAACTCGCCAGCCCGAAACTGCCCATGTTTGGGTGTTTGGTTCTGCTGAGAGTCGGGAGGTTTCTGGGTACACTCTGAGCTGTGCTGTGACATCCCGAGTGTCCCCTGGGTGCATTGCACAGGGTGTCTTGTGATTTTCTGCACCTCCTGCATTTCTCCATGTCCCATCACAGCTCAGGGAAGTCTCCACCAAAAATCCCAGATGAAGTGACCAAGCACCTGCCCTTCCCGTCCACACCTGGTTTGGCCCCAAAACACAGCCCAGCCCCGGGTCCTGGAGGTTCAGAGTCGCTGCAGGTGGTGCCTCGGTGACAGAGGAAATTGGAACTCTCATCAGCGAGGCACCCAAGGGCAGTTAATTAACCCATGTCAGAGACCTCCAACACCCACGAACAGTTAATTAACCCAGTCATGTGCCCTCCCATTGCCAGCACTGCAAGGAGCATTCCTATGGGATAACAGACCTTTGGAAGCACAAATAGCCTCTCAGAGCAGGGGTTTGGGCGCCGTGGCTGGTGTTCTGACCCGCTAAGGACCCTGCAGACCCCCAGGGGCACAGGGAGTGTCCCTGGGGCAGCAGCTGCAGGGGAAGGAGTGTGAGGAGTGCCAGGAATGCAGCTCCTCTCCTGGGATCCCAGCAGTGTCAGCAGGGCCAGCCCCGGCACAGCTCACACCCGCTGTGCCCCCGGATTAGCAGGGGGTTGGCAGGGAAGGGACACCCCGAGCCAGGGCAGCTGCCGGGGGGTGCAGGGCTGGGTGGTCTCATGTCTGCAGGGTCTACCATTCCCTGCTGTGGGGATGGAGGACACTTCAGGTTTCTTCTCCAGGCCTCAGTTTCCCTCCTGTCCCCTGGCCACAGGCTGGAGCCAGGTGGAACCCCAGGATGAGGCTGTTTTGTCTGCCTGGAGCACTTAACAGCAGGACTGCCAAGCCAGCAGCCAGCCAGGGCAGCACCTGCTGGGCCTGATTCACCTCAGTCCTGCCTCTGAGGGCGCTCTGAGCTGCCCCTCGTGCCACCACCTCCCTCCTTTGGGCCTTGGGAGCCTCCCACGAAGGACAAAAACCCCGGTGGTGCTTCTGGAGGTGCTCCCCACCTTCCCTCTCTGGGCGCTGGGTGCTCTGCTCCCTCAGTGTGGGAGGGGGGTCAGCTGGCCATGCCCCCTGCAAGGCACCCGCTGTCCTTCCCGTGCCCCCTGGCATTGCTGCTGACCCTCTGCCCCCCAAGGACCCTGCTGGGGGTGCTGCTTATTCCCAGTTTGAGGTGTTTTTTACTGGGCCACACACCCTCTGGTGGGAGCGGGGTCCCCTGCGCGTGTCTAAGCGCGATGTCAGAGCCCTGGCACTTGTCATTCCGAGACCTTGGAGCTGCACCTGCAGGGGGTTTGTCTGGTCCTGCCTCCTCGCCTGGATGTTCCCAGGGGCAGGATGTTAAATCCCAGCTCCAGGAGCTCGTGGCGCAGCCCTGAGGAGGGAGGGGAAGGCTGGGGAAGCCCCAGTGACCTACATGAGCGAACATCTGGAGTGAGGGCTCCGGCCTCAGCCACGGGCACAGCTGGGGGCTCTGAAGGGATCGGCTTTTCCTGAGGCAAATGAGTCAGGCTGGATTCAGCCGAGGTTCTTGGAAAGAGGTGGATTGTAGGATGGCAGTGGGAAGGGATCAGAGCCGATTAGTAGCACGCGGGGAGGATGTGCAGCCAGACATTGTGTGTTCTCACACCCAGACACGGGCTGTGTCACGAGCAGGAACAGCTCCGGGGTGTTGGGAATGGTGGTGCCAGTGTCCCAAGGAACCTGGGGACATGCTTGGGAGCAGAAGGAGGAAGGACAGAGCAGAGCTGCAGTCATTAGGCAGGGCCAGATGGTCAGTTTGTCCATGTCCCTGCTTAGGAATTTGGTGCAGTCACCCTCTTTGATTAAATTCTAAGGAAAAATCATGGGGAATTCCTCCAGTCCTTCCCAAAACCGGGCAGGAAATGTATGAAATGGGGTGGAGTCCTTTCAGGAAATCCGAGGGCTCAGACCTCACCACCATCTGCCTTCCTGGCACCTGAGTTACACACCCTCTGCCGCCGATCCAGCCTGGAATGACCGGCTGGAGTCGGATTAAGCAGATGGATGTGGGATTTGAGCCTGCTGCAGTGTAATGGACATGCAAACCTGAGCTCTCTCCCACCCCAGTCCCCTAATTCCTCCAGTCTGCCATGGAAGAGCAGAGCTGCCCTGGGACTAAAGGCAGTGCATGAGGAGGGTGATGAAGGCCATGGAGAGCTTTGCCATCTCCTCTTGGCCCCAGGTGTGCCCGAGGGATGGCACTGGCAGCTCAGGGGTCAGCACCCAGACCCCTGTGTGCTCCCCAGACCCCTGCCTGCCCCAGACCCCTGCCTGCCTCCCCAGTGCAGCTGCACCCTCAGCGACCCTGTGTAAGCCCCATCCTCAATTTGAGCCCCTGTGACACTGACCCATTGCCCATCACTGCGTGGCAGTGCAGAATGTTGGGGAACAGACCCGGAAAAGGGGAGATCTTGGAAAGTGGTCACGTGAGGACTCTAAAGGGCACCAAGAAGTGGTTCTGGCAGTGAGGGCCGAGCCCCAGCATTCTGTTCCTTCCCAAAACCTTCCCCTGGCTGCTGAGGGTCTCCAAGAGCCTGGCAGCCCCTGTCCTGGCCGGTGGGTTCTTCCCACAGCCCCCTGCCCAGGGCCAGGGCTCAGCGTCGTGTCAGCACTGCAGGACCCACCCCCAGAGTCAGCTGCCAGCAGGGAGTAAAAATAGGAAGTGCTAATCCTTATCCCTCCAACTCTTGTTGTGCTGTCTGCAGAGGATTGTCCCTTTGAAACAGAGAGTCCACCTCCTACAGCACCTCTTGTCTCCACACCCTACCAGAATACAGGACCCTCTCCTCACAGCTGGAGCAAATCCTGCTCCTTTCGAGGGTCCACAACTTGAATTCTCTGTCTGATCACACCTGTCTGACCGTTCAGCCTGGTCCCAATCACTTTGGAGGTGGAAGAGGCAGGAATTAACCTGGAAAAGTGTGAATTTCGTGCCATCCTTCTGAATATGTCCCCTCATTCCAGAGGAGATGAGTCATGTTGAAATCCTGCCTGCCTGGAGTCCGACATCTGCAGGGCTCTAATTTCGTTGCTGTTTCGCAGGTAAAAGATGAAAAAAACATACAGGAAATGTTTGACCTGAGTGACTACGAGAAATGTGAAGAGCTCAGGAAGTCCAAAAGTAGAAGCAAAAAGAACCACAGCAAATTTACCCTTGCCCACTCCAGGCAGCCTGGAAACACGGTATGTGGGGCTCACCCTGGCATGGGCAGCCCGAGAGGCGTCGGCTCCAGGGGTAGGCAGGCATGTGGATGCCCCTGGGGGATGCAGGGAAAGGAGGGATGGGGATGGTCCTGCCTGTGGTGGAGCAGCACCATTTGCAGGGCTGGACACTCAGGTCTCCTTTGCCTTCTCCGTAGAGGCCGTGGGGCTCTCTCTGGGCAGGGCCCGTGTGAAAGCATCTCTGTGTGAGTTCAGCCACTGGCACTGACCTGAATTCCCTCTTTTGTAGGCACCAAATCTGATCTTCCTGGCTGTGAGTCCAGAAGAGAAAGAGTCCTGGATTAACGCCCTCAACTCTGCGATCACGCGCGCCAAAAACCGCATCTTGGACGAGGTGAGCAGGTCTCAGGGCTGCCCTGTCCCAGCCTTCATCCTGGAGGGAGGTTTGAGATTTCTGGGGACAGCAGCATCTCCAAGCCCTCCATTTCCAGTGTGAAAGGGGAGCAGAGCTGCTGGGATTTAATGGACTGCACCCAAATGCAGCCACTGGAGCCCAGAGCGGGCTCTCTGGAGGTCTGGGATAGTTGGATCCTCCCAGCACTGATCACAGGCTCTGTGCTCTGCCTGGCCCACCTTGGAGCCTGGCCTGGCCTGCGCAGGGCAGGTGGGACAGTGTGGAAGGGTCATCCTGGCTGTGTCACCCCGCAGGTCACTGTGGAAGAGGACAGCTTCCTCGCCCACCCGACGCGCGACAGGGCCAAGATCCAGCACTCCCGGCGCCCTCCCACGCGGGGACACTTGATGGCTGTGGTAGGTGCAACCAACCCCAGGTGACAGTCCCTTGGGAGTGTTCCGTGAAATTCCATTTGTAAGTGCAAGGAGACCTGGACTGAGCTGAGAGTGGCCGTAAGGGCAACTCTGGGTAATGAGCTCCTTTGTTCTCGTGGACCACTGCAAACCCACTGGCAAAGTCCCAGTTTGCCATCACTGATGCCTGTTCCTTCAGATGCCCACCAGGAACAGCCGGGGAGCTGCTCAGTGGTGAGCAGGGAGGGCTCGGCCCCACTGGTTTGGGTCCGTGGAGCTGCAGCTTGGCCCCACAGCTGGGCAATGTCACCGGGTCACGGCGCAGGGGTGGCGGCACAGGGAGCATCCCTGCTCCCTCTCCGTGGCGTGTGGACTCTCAGAGTCAGGTGCCAATGCAGTGCCAACACGGTGCCAACACACTCTGCCCTCTGCTCCCACAGGCATCTACCTCAACCTCTGACGGCATGCTGACCCTCGACCTGATCCAGGAGGAAGATGCCTCCCCGGAGGATCACGGCACCTGCGAGGAGAGTTTCCGGGTGGATCTGGACAAATCCATGGCACACCTCACTGCCGGGCGGCGCCGCTCGGACTCGGAGAACACCACCAAGGCGCCAGAGAAAGGGCGGACGGGGAGCCTCCCGCGGCGGGAGGTCACCTCGTGGGACAGGGCTGGGCAGCGCAAGGACTCCTTGGACAAAGGGACCATGTACACGCCACAGGTCCCCAAAAAGCTCTCGCACTCGGAAAAGAACAAATGTGCCTCCATGGAAGAAATCCTGTCCCGACGGGACTCTTCGGCGCACCGGGCCGTGCTGAGGAGGGGGCTGGAGGCTCAGTTTGCCTCGGCAGAGCCGGAGCAGCTGTCCCGGATACAGGAACTGGTTGCACTGAAACTGGAAAAAACTCAGGAACTGCTGACAGAGGTGAAGGGCTACGGGGAAGGCAAAAGAAAGACCAAGGACTCCAACACCAGCACCACCAGCACCACCACCTCTTCTTCCTCATCATCTTCCAAGTCGGACTCTGAAAGGATCCTGCAGGAATCTGAGAGGCTGCTGGGGGAGGCTTCCTCCACCTGGAGCCAAGCCAAGAGGGTGCTGCAGGAGATCAAAGAGCTGAGGGACCTGTACAAACAGTTTGAGCTGCAGCAGTCAGACTCGAAGCCCAAACAGAGCTCACAGTCCCAGTTCAGGAAGAGCATGATGTGAAGGCAAGCCTTGGGATGGGAGGGAGGGACCGGGGAGGGCAGCTGTCTGCTCTCTCTTTTTTTTTTTTAATTATTATTTACAGTGTTCAAAAAGAGTGAAAAGGTGCCTGTTCTCACCTAAATTTGCTTCTCAAAGTTTGGACCCTTCCTTCCCTCCATCTCATCCCCTTCCTGATGAATCAACCCTATGTTCCAATAAATCAGTTACAGTTCATACCTCCTTTGTAAGAGCTCCCTTTGCACCATAGGACCTGCCCGGGATCTGCTGGGAGGATGGGAGCAGGCACCAGTTCCCAGGGAGTGCCCATGCCTGCCTGGAGCAGCCCATGGCCGTGTCCCAGACTACAGCTCCTTCACCGGGAGACTCATCCTGTTTCCTCACCGTCCTCTCAGAAATGAATGACACAAAAAGGTCCCAAAAGTGCCTGGAAGTCCCTGTTATCCAGGACACGAAGATGCTGGAAGTCCGCGTTGGCACTCACTGGGTGCAGCTCATGGGGCTCTGTCCTGGCAGTCCTTTGGAGGACTCAGGGGTGGCAGCTCTTATATTTGGGTGCACACAGAGCCCTCTGGAAGGGCAGCAGGGATGCAATCCGTGTCCACCCTGATCCCACCAGGCCATGGATGCTTCACAGACTCCCTTGGTCCCGAGCGATGGGAGGTAGCAATGATGTGTCTTCCCTTCTGTGCAATCAGAGGGTCAAAGCCCACAGAGGTGGTTGGGGGCTTTGGGCTTTTACATTCTCATTTCTCTTTTTTTTCCTTTTCTTTGAGCTGAGGGAACAGCAGTTGGACACCACAGGCCAGTAGTATGTTTGGCTATGCCCTCTCAGGTGTCACAGCCAGACAGCAGCAGGTTTGGTAGGTTTGGCACTGACAGACAACAGCAGGTTTGGTAGGTTTGGTTGGTTTGGCTCTGCCCTCTCAGGTGTGACAGCTGGACAGCAACAGGTTTGGTAGGTTTGGCACTGCCAGACAGCAGCAGGTACTGCTGGTGCTGCCCTGGCTCAGAATCAGCCCTGCTGGAAGGAAAGCTGAGCCCGGAGCAGAGCTCAGATCCCTCCATGAGCACTCGGCTCAAGGGCTGGCTCAGCTTTCACCCCTGTGAGCAGGACGTGGTGATGTCTTACAGGTTCACCCACGTGGTAACATCCAACTGTTCGTTGTTTTTCAAAAGGAAACCTAATTCCGTTACCTACATTGCAAGCAGTCCACCAAAGCATTAAACCCACAGAGTTATTTCCTGGTCGTGGTCGGTGTTGTCTCTTTTCTTTCCTGGCTGACCCCCCTAGAAGGAGGTTGGTGATGTTCCTGCGGCTGCTCAGCCTCACTCCCAGGCTCATGTTGCTGAGGCTGCTGGTTGGTTTTAATTAGCCCTTCTCCCACTCTCCTGTTAGAATTACTGGGGGATTATTGCTGCTGGCACAAGTTTCCTGAAGACTTTCTACTGACAGATTTCAGATCCAGCCCTTGCAGCAATTTTTGCCTTGTCACCAACTTTGCTCTGAAGGGATGTCACTTGTCCCCAAACTCCTGTCACCTCCTGTATCCCAGGTAGCGCCATTAAAGCGCTGCTTTTGTGATTCCCTCCCCAGCGACTCTCCTCAGATTTTGGAATGTTCCTTGCAGAATGAAGAGCCAGGACTTGCTCTGTGTCATGCTGGAACCAGGGAAGAGCCGAAAGGTCACCAGTAGCAGCTGGTGGTGTGGGCACCCCTGGCACACTGCGCCACCCTTGCCCTCGGTGGCACTCCCGAAGCCACTGGCACGGCGTGGGGAGCCTCGTGGAGCCGCAAAGCCATGGCCAGCACAGACATGGCTTTGTGCGTGGCCCCTCTGGCTGGCGGGTCTATCCAGGCAGGAATAACCCTGCACAAAGGGCCAGCGGTGGGGCAGCCGCCTGCCGTGCCCACAAAGGGCCGGCATTGTCCGGCATGGCAATTATGTCAGCTCCGGACACAAACCACTTGGATCATTGCAGGGATACGGAGCACCCCGGCAGGGGAAGTCTGGAGCCTGATAATGGCCAAGAAGTCTGGGTTCTGCCCAAGTGTGCCTTGGAAAACACGTGCAGAACAAGGGGAAAGGGGGGGTTGGGAAGAGGGGTTTCCCGTTACACTTCAGGGAGATGGTATCGGGGCTGGATTCTTAAGATGTAGGCAAAGCGTCTCCTATAAAAATAGCTGCAATTTGCTGCCCGCATGCCGGGGAGCGGGCGAGCGTGTGCTGCGCTCGTCAGCTGGCGCTGGGCTCCGGTGCCTGCTTCCCAGGCACAGCCAATCCCGGGAACGCTCCCGCTCGCAGCCAAATAAGGGCCGCGGCGCGAGGAACCCCGGCTGCGTGCGGCACCCAGGAGCCCACCCACCCCCCAGCCAAAGAGCCTTTTTTGGGTTATTTTCTCCCTCTGCGCCTCCAAGGCTTTAGTCAAATGCCTTCCCTCTCTCCCTCCCTCTATCCCTCCCTCCCTCCGCTGTCTCTCTGCGGGAGTAACGGAGAGACACCTTAGGAAGGAATGCTTTCCTTGGGAAGGAACTCTTCCCTGTGAGGGTGGGCCCTGGCATGGGTTGCCCAGAGCAGCTGCAGCTGCCCCATCCCTGGAAGTGTCCAAGGCCAGGTTGGAGCAACCTGGGCTCGTGGAAGGTGTCCCTGCCCATGGCAGGGGGTGGCACTGGGTGAGATTTATGGTCACTCCCAACCCGACCCATTCCATGATTCCATGACTCTGTGAAATGCCAGGGGGATTGCCACACCATTACCACACCCAACAGCCTGGGAAAAGAGGGCTGAAATCCCCCCCAAACCACCCCAGGACGCTGTGGGGGCCGAGTTCAGCCCGAGCTGAGCTGACCTGGCAGGCACAGCTCCTGCCCAGGGAGCACCTTTTGGGTCAGCCCCATGTCCCACTCGGTGGCCCTAAATTTCACCCCCTGCAGGTTTGGGGCCCACTGGGCCAGACAGAAGGAGCAGCTGCAGCGTCCCTGCAGTGCTGAGAGGCCTCTGGAAAGCAGGAGGTGCCGATTAAGAGGCCCTTTGTGGCTTTAAATAGAATTTACACTTACTCAGAAGCAACATTCACACTGCTGGAGGGGGGCAAAACTCGGGAAACCAGAAACAAGTTCACATTGTTCCAACAGCAGTGGGCTATTCCTGCAGGCTGGAATTACACCTGACAAAGCAGTTCATGGGAATACAGTTATGGTGAATAAAGTCTGGTTTCTCCAGCAGTTTCCAGCCTTGGAAAAAGCCCCCAACCCCCTGAGCAGAGCAGGAACACCAGTGACTCATGGCAGAGGGTTCTCAGGCTGGGGAGGGGGTGGATAAACACAATTCTCCAACACAGGCAACAGCTCCTGCTGTGCAGAAGGACTTCTTGGAATTACCATTGGAGGAAAATGCACAAATTGCTGCTTTTTTTCATCCAACAAGACAAATACCTTAAAAAGAGAAGGTGGGACCTGTTTCTGGAAGCAGGAGGTGGGAAGCTAGACCCTCCAGTGTCCCAGCTGAATAATACATTCAGCAAAGCCTCCAAATAAATTCTGTGGGATCCCAAGGCACTCTGGTGGGCAGCAGTGATGCCACTCACTTGCATGACCCTGTGGCTGGTCAGCTTTCATCCCCAATGGATAATCAGTTTGGACCTTGGAAGTGAAATGGGAAGTGTGGTGCTTCCAGCCTTGGAGCGCTGCAGGATCGACTCCTCTTCCAAAGCCCCGAGAGAGGAAGAGACAGAAAATAGTTTGACCCACATCCACAAGAATAATTATTGACTTAACAAGTTCCAACCAGGTTTTCAAATTAAAGCTGGGCGAGAACAGACCCACTTCTCTAAAAAAAAAAAAAAAAAAGAGAAAAGGGAAAAACTCAGGGATTTTGTATGTCAGGTTTGCAAATGTAACCCTGGAATATGCATGGGTAAAGATTTGTCTGTGTTCATATCTCTTTAAGGGGGAATTTTTTGGTGAGATACACACTACGGTGCCTTGGATTTCTTCTCCCTAAATCCAATTTGAGCTGTCAGAGTTCCTCATCAGGCTCAGAGCATCCCCACACTCCCCTCCCTGAGAGGTTGGAGGGGCTGGTTCGATGCAGCAGCTTCTTAAAGTGACTCCTGGTATGGAAAAGGGGAAAGTTGCAGCTGTACTTGGACCTTTGGGAAGTGTTTCCCGAGCCTGGCTCTGGAATGGCAAATCTCTGGTGCTTTCAGACACACTGCTGTTTTGTTTGACTCTATAAAACATCCCCAGAGACTGAAAACTGCAGTGCCACTTCCACTTCCTTAATTTGTAACGTGTTTAACAACTTGCTACTCCATTTTGACACAAGTCCCTGCTCAGAGGGAAGACACGGGAGTTTTAAATATTTTTGTCTTTTTGGGAGGTTTGGGAGGGCCAGATGAGCCACAGTTGAAAGTGCAGAGCTCAGCCCTCCCCAACACCGTTGGCTTGGGAGTTGTGCACTGAAACAGGGATCTCTCCTCCCAAAGTCCTGCCCTGGGGCCGACAGAACTGGAATAAAGAGCCCACACAATGCAGGACAGAGGGAGCCTTTCAGAGCCGGAGGAATCCGCGGCTCACAGGCTCATACTGGGCAGGGAGCAAAGGTCTGGCATCGACTGGAATGACCCAGCGGAGACGGAGACATCATTATTTGAGGGACTCTCGACAGATGGGCTGAGTCATTAAAGGCTTTACACTGGAGAGAGAAGGTTTAGAATGGATTTTGGGAAGGAGTTCTTCCCTGTGAGGGTGGTGAGGCACCGGCACAGGTTGCCCAGAGAAGCTGTGGCTGCCCCATCTCAATAAAAGCCTAACACTGGTGGGGCTCAAAAACATCAGTTCTTTACCTTCCTTCTTCCTTTCTGAGTAAGTACCATAGTACCATGGCCTTGTGTTAACATGGGGAGTTCTGGAACCTGGGATTTTTTTTTCCTAAATAACTTGCAGATTTCCCAACAAAAACTGCAAGACTTCAGATAACACCAACAGCCTGTCAGTGGCATAGATGAGGAGGAATCCAGCTTTTCCTGATTCATTCCTGATCCCCAATGCTGCCTTCCAAGAAACTGAGATTTCCTGATATATCTTTTCTTTCCCATGACTTGATTTCTAGAAACCTGGAAGGAAAGCTCCAGAAGGAGTAGCCCTTCCATTTCCTTCTGGTCTCATTTCCCCATATCTCCAGTAACATAATTAACCTTAGAAGTGATATAAAACATTCCCAAAAAACATGAGTTGAAAGCATGAGACCCTCGGGATCCTCTGCCCAAACCAACCCTTCCTTCTCTCGCTCTCCACATCTCAGGGAGCCTCCGGCAGCCTCGTTGTTTGGATAATTCCGGGTGCCAGATGGCTGTAAATATGTTCACAATCCTTCTTACCCCGCTCTCTCCTCCCTGGCACCCTCACCGCTCTACCCGGTACCGAGCACCTGCTCTGTTCCCATTTGGAGCCTCCCTTTCTCCTCTCTGGAGCTAAATTGGCACCTCTGGTTTGTGTTTTCCCTTTAAACAAAGCGGGAAGATCTTAGGGAATGTTTTGTACCGGGGGATAGTCCCCCACTGTCACTTGAACGGTCAGATAATTAGATAATTAACAACGTGTCTCCTCCTGCCCCGTGGCACCAGAGTCCTTCCTGCGGGAATGCTGTCCCTGACATAGGAAGGTGCAGCTCACCTGCCGGGAATCTTCCTATTCTGAGCGCAGCGATCTCATGCCTGCCCTTGGCACGGGGTAAGGGCACATGGAACAGGGTGACTCATCTCCAATCGTGCCCCCAGGAGCTGGCAGAGGCAGCGTTTGAATAACCGGCCCCGCTCTCCGCTGCCTCCCGGGTACTGGATTCACTGACATACTCTGATCCTGTTATTCCACAGCTCGGGAGCACCCAAATCCCGTGGCCTGAGCCCAGGAGATGACTTTGCTGTGTAATAGAACACTCCCAAACTGCTGAGCAGTAAGAAAAGGACACAAAACTGTTTTGGTGGCACTGCAAAAAGGGAAGTTGGTTTTAAGGCGCCTGAAAATAAAGGCAGTGACGTTTCTGGAGCTGAGGAACAACCGAGGTCCCAAGTTGGCTCGGGAACGCTGCAGCAGCACAAATGCGGGTCACGGGAAGGGTGAATGGGTTGTCAGAGGAAACACTGGGAGGTGAGACAGCATCTCTTTAGGTTTTCAGATGCGTCCCCTCATTGTGCAACCAGGCGGTGTCAGCTCTGCCCTTCCAGCACATGCTCCAGTTCACCAAAGCACAAGAGGCTCCAGCCCGTGTTCTCCAGTCTGTGTGTCCCACCTCTGGAGAATCCAATCCTCCCAGTGGGAGCTTGGACCACCCTCTGCTGACGATTCCAAGTGAGACATTCCCCCTAACAAAAGGCTCTTTTCTACTCTTTCACTCATAATTCACACAAAAATTGTAAATGAAAGCAACACCTTGTGCTGAAATCCTAGAAGGAATTATACTGGTTTGTGTACATTGCCCCATTCTTTGCCATTCCCTCCAGAAGTGGTGCACTCTACTACTAGTAGTAGTACCCAGGGAACAGGTCCTGGATCTGCTGCCCTGGATTCCTTGGCCCTGTGAGGCAGGTTCGGGCTGACAAACATTGTGGAATTGCCCACCCACAACAGAGCAGAGTCTGCCTGTGGCTAAAAAGATGGATTATAGGGAGATAAGACACAGGGTCAGGTGTGGTGTAACAGAGGCTGGTGAGGCCAGATGGACAGACAGGTGAGTAGGTGCAGGTAGGAGTAGCTGGAGACGTACCCGCGAAGAAACAAGAATTCAGCCAGATTCATCTAGTTTTGCTCTCGTTGATGAGCTGGTGGGTGAACTCTTCCCTGGAAGGCAGGAGGGAGCAGATGGCAGCAGGCAAAGATCTGACTCGAGCAGGGAAAGCGAAACTCATTTTCCACAGGATCCATTTGACATACACAGGCCAAACTTTATTTTTACGAGCCACTATAAGCCATGCCTCTTGCTACTGAACTTTACCAGTTTGTTCACTGCCAGCAGACACAAACCAAGTGACCCGGTGACCTACAGGGGATCAGAGAGCCAGTAGCCCAGAGCAGGTGTTCAGAGCTGGCTTTTCCAGGAACCGGCAGGGATCTGAACGGCACCGCACGATTTCTGGGAAGCACGACTCCCAGCTCTGTCTGCAGAGAGGTAGACAGTGCCGAGATTATATATAGCAGCAAGTGGGCTGGGAGGAGGAACACTGGGCTGCAGGGAGGGGGAGGCTGCTCGGGAGAAACCTGGGGAGTGTCTCCTGGTGCAGCTCAAACTGCAGTGGCCCCCAGCAAGCTGAGCTGGGCCAGCGTTGGCCTGGGGGCAAACTAACACTAACGGCATGAAGGAGAGCCCTGGGCACTGCCAGGGGCTCAATGCCTTGCTCTCAGCTCTTCTTGTCTACCCACGTGCAAAGACCAGTCACTCAGGAAGCAGGTGGATGCACCAGGCACGCTCAGATTCCAGGATGGCACATATCCCAGTGGGATGAGGCTGGTGCTCACCAAACCATCATCACCACCAGGATAGGGTTCATCCAGACAAGACCCCTTCTGGAGCAGAAAATTGTTAAAGATGCTGCTCTTCCGGCTATCCATGGGTGGCCAGAATCACTCCAGCACCCAACAGCCCAGGGCTGTCTGCATCCCTCCAAATAGTAATTCCCTTGTAAGGAATTTGCATTTTGCCTGCTTAGATAGCTCCACTGTGTGTTTGCCATGGATCATGGAATAATGGAATGGGTTGCGTTGGGTTGGGAGGGACCTTAAAGCCCATCCAGTTCCAACCCCCTGCCATGGGGCAATTTCCACTATCCCAGGTTCTCCAAGCCCCATCCAAACTGGCCTTGAACACTTCCATGGATGTGGAGTCCACGACTCTGGGCAAGAGTCCCTTCCCACTCCGAATATCTCTGATTCTCCGTTGCGTTTTCACCCTTGAATAAACACAGCTAATGAGTCCAAGACCTTCCGAAATGTGGTGTTTTAAGGAGCCACTTGGACTACCGCAGGTGGAAGGCAGCTCAGAGACACCCGGCCTGGGCTGTGCCCACCCCTCTCCAAAGCCCGCACCCATCGCTGGTCGCGCTGTGCCCTCTAGTGCTCGTTCTTCCCAGTCCGGGGAACCCTGACAGTCCGGGGAACCCTGACAGCCCGAGTTCACCGGGAGGATCGGGAGTGACTGCTCAGGGAACAGTCATGGGGAGGGAGAGTTCCATGGAACTGCAATTATCGAACCTTTTCCCCTCCCTGCTCCCCGCGTGGGACCTGCGGGCTCCACAGCAGTGCCCGGTTCCCCGTGCAGTTCACACACGCTTGGTGCTTTTTGTGGCGAGTATGTTTAACCCTCATATAGAAGCTCTCCAGCACCTGAAGCCTCCGGCGACCCAGAAACTCAGAGCAGAGAGATGTTAATATTCTTCCTCCTTCCATCCCTCCTGGTGCTTACACAGGAACGACGGGTCTGTTGTGGGGATGCAAATGAGGGGGAACTCTGGGTGAGTGTGGGAAATTGACTAAATAAAGGGATCTCTCAGGGGAAACCTCTTTAATTTGTGTAACGTGTCAATGTAAGAGATTTCACCACCAACCAGCCACAGAAGTGCCACACAAGGACTGAGATGGAAACAACCCGCAGCAGACCATCAGAGAAAACGTTTTCAATTCCACAAGTCTGTGCCTCAAAGCACACCCCAATAACACCAGAAGCTTTCAGAGTCACACTAAACCGCAGTGGGAGCACGGGATGGGTGTGCATGGGAGGTGGGAGCACCCCCAGCATTTGGCATTCACTCAGAGCTCAATTACGTTCTTAAATACATTTATAACTTCTTGCACAAAATAGGGCAAGACTTGAGTTTGCAAGGCTGATCCTACGGCTTTTAGTGTGGATCCTCCAACAGTGACACTGATGAAAGAACAGATTGAAGACAAATTTCTTGGGTTTCCGAAATGCAAATTACCCAAGTCATTCCTGTCGGTACCAATAAGTTTTTGCTGTGACATGGGAGCTCACTTGAAACACACTGAGTGCAGAAGAAACACCACTTTTAAGCAGAATAATTATGAGTCATCATCGTGACGAAGCCGAGAGACACAAATGTGATTCTGAAATGGATTTGGGAAGGCACTTGCTGCAGAGACACATTAATATCAATACGCCATTAGCCAGGAGCTCCCTTCCAGCCTCAGATTCCTAATTAACCATGATTCCTGCATGTCCCCAACATTCCCAGGAAAGATACATTCCCAGGGACAAGGATGTGACCACAAATGGCCAGAAGAAGCAAGCGCTTCACTGAGGCCACGCTGAGGAGCCCTGACTGGCTCTGTCATCACAAGGATTATTTTACTTAAATTAATTCTACTCGAGAAGGAAATGCCCTTCGAACACCCCACGTCAACATATTTCACTCACATAGGACAGACCTTCCCCTTTCCCAACACAAACCCAAACTCTGGGGTCATTTTTTCCCTGGAACAGAACCCTTTTCCTCAGTGCCAGGAGTTCCCAGCTTCAACATTATCTTGTGGTTTTCTCCTGGTTCGCTGTTGTGGCCCAACATTTATTTTTGGACTCTCCCTCACTTGTGCCAGTTAAATCTGCAGCAGGAGGAAAGGCTTTCCTTGGCTATTTTGGGGGCCATTTTTTTATTACTTCTTTTTATGAGACTCGCTCAAAGCAGAAACTGAAACATACTGTGAACTGTAATTTTAAAGTTTAAAACCAGAAGAGTGTTACCCAGGAGATCAAACTCTAACTCCAGTGAGAAACCTCCCAATAGCGGATTTTCCTCCCAACCAGGAATTTCCTCGCCCCGGGCTCTGCAGAGGGACATTTTGTGTGTCCTGCTGGAAGCAGCCGCTGTCCCTGACTCCTCCTGGCCCACCCAGTGTGTTTCAGAACCCCGGGGCTCTCCATTTGTGCCGGTCGATCCACGAACAAATGGAGAACACGAGTGTCCAACGTGACAGCACAACCCCCGGCACGACTGAGAGACCCGGAGACAGACAACAATAATTCAAGCATCATTTTTACCTCATCAATTTGGGCCTCATTCTTTGCTTCAGACCTTTGCAATGTGTACCATCAGTGAAACTGGTGTGTGTATTTTTAGCTCGCAGCAGCTCTTGCTGCCAAAATCAACAACAGCTCTGTTTGCCATAGAACGGGGCATTTTTCCTCCTGAGATTTCTCATTACTCCATCCCACAGCTCGCAGGATTTGACACTCTTCTCCAAACCCAAACTCCTGAGTTCATGGGATTCCATGAGAATGTCCCCGTTCTCGCATAAAAACACAGATGAGGAAAGTTGAAAGCAAGTTCCCTGAGGGCCAGGCATCAAGAAACCCCCAGGGTTTATACCCTCAGCAGCATGGGGGTTTTAAAATTAATTTCATTTGAGGGGGAATAAAGGAGGGGGAAAGGCGAACTCGTCATCATGGAATGTGTGGGAATGGCCAAGGATAGTTATAGGAGTTCTTGATGACATTTTGTACCAAAAAATCCTCCCACCTTTTGTGAAGGTCTGACCTGTGGGAGCCCTGGACCAGACACCTGGGTCACAAATCCCTTCAGGCCTGTGGCTGGGCTGAATTAACCTGGAATTGGGCAATGGATTTGGAGGGATGGAGGTGAGAAAGGGGGGGATTTGCCTGGTAACCTGCACGTGCCACATTTCCCCAGGAAAGCACTACAAATTTGAGGGACATCAGGAACTACATTGCAGCAGGAGCTGCCTGAAGACACACGACTTGGAGTTCTGTTGTTACTGGGCTTTATCTAGAGAGTATGAAGAATTCTACAAGGAATTCCTTCTTTTCACCGAGGGCATTTTTATCAAAGCCCAGCTGAACTTACCCTTCTTTACATACGATGTTTAGAACCATCTTTGGGATCAGGGCTTGTATTTTTGGGGTTTTTTCTCCATTTGCACTCAGAACGACCAGCATAAAGCTCACACAACCTGAGGGGAAAAGCCTTTCCTGAGGGGTGGGGTGGGCAGAGGGTGTTTTTGGGGTGGAAATGGGGCACTTCGTGGTAGAGCAGAGGGTGTTTTGGGATGGAAAAGGGGCATTTGGGGGGAAGGCAGAGGTTTTTTTGGGGTGGAAAAGGGGCACTTCGTAGGAGGGCAGAGGGTGTTTTGGGGTGGAAATGGGGCCCTTCAGACTAGGGCAGAAGTTGTTTTGGGGTGGAAATGGGGCACTTGGGAGGAGGGCAGAGGGTGTTTTGGGTCGGAAAAGTGGCATTTGAGGGGAAGGCAGAGGTTTTTTTGGGGTGGAAAAGGGGCACTTGGGAGGAGGGCAGAGGGTGTTTTGGGGCGGAAATGGGGCACCTGGGGGGAAGGCAGGGGTTGTTTTGGGGCGGAAATGAGGCACTGGAAGGGGAGGGCAGAAGGTGTTTTGGGGCGGAAAATGGACACTTTAGGGGAAGGCAGAGGGTGTTCTGGGGTGGAAATGGGGCGCTGGGAGAGGGATGGAGGGCGTTTTGGGGCGGGAAAGGGGCATTTCGGGGGTAGTTTCCCGCTCACCGCCGCCATGAAGGGCCTGAGGGGCCGTGAGGGGAGTGGGGGGGCCCCGCGCGCGCCGGCGGCGGGAAGGCGGAGGGGGCGGAACTGCGGCAAATCTCAGCCAATCAGCGGCCCGGACGGCGGCGCGGGCCCTGCTGCCCGCGGCCGGGCGACCCCGTGCGCGGGCGGGTTCCCGCGCTCCGCCTGAGGCGGGTCCGCCCTGCGGGGAAGAGGGCGCAAAAAGGAGCCCCTCGGCCTCCTGAGGCGTCCCCGAGGAAGGAAGAGGAGGGGAAACAGCTCCGCTGGGGCCGGGGAAGAGCGAGAAGAGGCAGCGCGACGCAAAAGCCCCGGCAGGAGGAGGAGGAAGGAAGGAAGGAACTGCCCGGCCGGCTTCCCCTCACTGCGACAAAATGGAGGGCAGGCCGAGCTGGTTCCGCGAGTCGCCCCAAGCCCACGGGCCGCATCAAAGGTTTGGCCCGGTGTTTGAGGATGTGCCCACGCAGCAATCACAATCCCTGGCCGGTTTTACCTCACCCGCTGGCACGGCCTAAAGGTGGATTTAATGGTTTTAACTCAGTGCCCCTGTTTGGTCACAAATCACCTGGGAAATGGGGTAGGGCAGCCAGTGCTGGTCTTCAGCTGGAACAGCAATTCCTCTCCACCCTTTAAAACCAAATAAATAAAACCAAATAAATAAATCCCAGAAAGACACCACCCCTTTTCTTGCCTAATTGCTCATCGAGCAGCAGAAAAGCCTGTTTTTTTAGTGGCTTTCTCAAGTGCATCCAGGGCATTTTTGCCAGGAATGCTGGACTAATCCCAAGATAAAACAATGCTCTGTCTGGCTCAGGAGCAGCGGGTTTTTAAAAAAAAACCAACACATTGTTCTTGTGTGAGGAATAATGGAGCACCAGACTTGAGCTCGGGGTGCTGGGCACAAGTCAGGATTTGTGTAAAGCAGAACAGAAACAGGCTCTTGGTTTTAATTTTTGTTAAGCCTCTTGCCAGACTCCAATATCGATGTTAAACTCACGTGGAAACACTCAGGGAACTGTCCAGGTTTTCCAGAAGGTCCTTTGTTACATTACCAAAAACTAAAGTACCACAAGTCCCAAGTTCCATCCCTAGAAAGACACATCCCGTTCCATCACATGTAAAAGATAACAGGAAACAACAATTCCCTGTTATTCCCATTACTTCAGAAACATCCCATGCCCCACGGCTGGACACACACCCCAAGAAGTAATCCAATACAATAGTCTCAATTTATTTGAAATAATTCGGTTTGAAAACTTTTTTAATTTAAAATTTACAGCACACGTGGGGAGGAAACATGTTTTGTTACAACTAAAAGTTATCAGAAGAGTGCTGCAGGGCTGTCATCTTTAATTTAACACTGTCATGGCTTTATTCAAAACACAGTTGCACAAAATCAGTTACTCCAAAGTTTCAGGAAAGAGTCGGAGAAGGAACCAAACCACACTATATACAGACTGCCATACAAAGAGCATTAAAATAGGACAAAACCTCTACAAAATATAAAACCCACCCTGACGTATTTGCATGAAAAGACCACCCACCAAGCAAAAAAGTTTTCAAAAGTTATCTGGAGGCTCTGAATTCCTCGTTAAAAAACGCTTGTTGCTGCATGCCGAGCGGAGGACACGGGACTGGGGCCGGTGACACTGGGACTGGTGACACTGGGACCAACAGATTAGCAGGAGCTGGGACTGGGAGGGGCTCGGGTTCCATGTGGTGGCTGTTGGGGAAGTGTGGCCTGGGGAAGGGCTGTCACCCCTCGGAGCTCAGTCTGTCCAGTCTCGGGAGTGGCACTCGCTTACCCAAACAAGCCCACATCGGTTTTATCCATCAAAATAGACTCTTTTTTTTTTTTCCCCATTTAAAACTAATTTTATCTGCATCAAGTAACAATTAAGGAAAACCCTGACAAGGAGGTGCTGTAACAGACACACTTATAAATAACAGGGTTCAATCTAAAAACAATTAAAAGGATGGGAAAACACCTTTTCTCTCAACGCTGAGCACAGAGTGCCTCACCCAGAGCCCCCAGGACACGATGGATATGCACTGACCCATCCAGGACTCATCACAAACACAGGACTCAGTTGTGGCTGCAAAGGAGGAGGTTTTTACCACGACTTTTCTAGCGTCTTGAGAGATAATTCCCCAAAAAAACCCCCACAAAGCCCAAGGAGTCAGCTGTTCCCTTGAGTGCCACCGCCCGCCTGGCTCCACTCCGAGTGCTGCACAGCTACAGCAGAGACCCAGAGTTAAGGCTCTAGCTGGGAACAAAAACCACAAGCACGGGGAACGGGACTTTGCAGAACTTCAACCCTGCCCCATCTACACCCCACCGAAGAGCTGGAGGTCACACGGAACCACGGCGTGCGATTCCTACGGAACACCCACAGGGAACTGGCCAACGGGGGACCGACTCGGCCCAGGAATCTCCCTCTTCCCACCCTGTGGGCTCTCCCCAGTTTCCGGCAGCTATGGGCAGCCAGGACAGATACAAAAATAAGTCTCTGGAATAAAGCTGGGTGTGATATTTGGTTCAGGACCTACGTGAGACGTCAAGTCAGTGGGATAATCACCGCTACGCTGTGTGGAACCTGGATTGCGGCTGAAGGAGGAATGCTGGAAGTGGGAACTTGTTTCCAATGGGGAAGATGACACATCGGGGCAGAATTATTAGGAATTATTAAAGGCTGCCAGAAAAAGCTGCTCTGCACATCCCCTGCGCTTGCTCCCAACACGTCTCTGCAGCCACTCGGTACAAAACCCCAGATATCCCCAATTCACACACGAACTGAGCGTTTTGCCTTCAGCCAGATTTACACAGTTTGAGGTGACGTGTGGAGAAAGGACCAACTGGGGGTCCTCCTTCCTTTCCACGGTTCTAAAAAGCTGGGGGAGGTCAGAAAACAACACGCTTGGAGGAGTTACCCGTTCACTTCTGCATCAGAAATGCACATTTCGTCTATTTTATACATTTTATAGCCATGATTGGGTGCAGAATTCCCAGAATGACAATGCGAGAGCAAAGTGAGTGAAGGTTTAACAAAGATTTCTAGTGACATGGTTTAAAACTACACATTAATTGCTTTGTTAATACTTGCAGTGACAATGGATTTGGGGAGAAAATGTATGGATTGCAATGCTTTATAGAACACAACTCTTTCGGTTTGCCAAAATACACCCTTGAAGGAAATCTAGTGAATACTCCAAATACTGAGTAGGAAAACAAAACAATTTTCTGAAACCCACTGAGGCTTCACCCTGGAACACCCAAAATGGAGAGAAGCCTTAAAAAATATCACAGGAGTCACTTTTTACAAAGCTGAAACACGGGTGTCATCCAGTTGGAGGTTTCCAATGGAATCCCTAGAAAATTTAGCATAGAGTCAACTATTTAAAAGAGTGTGGAATTTGCCACAAAGCATTTTTTAATTAATCTTTTTAAGCGTAAAAACTTTAAAATCCTGAAGGAAGATCCCAATATTAAACCCACGGGACAGGGGGTTGGACTCGGGGCTAACGATGACCAACACAGCAAGTTTGTACGAAATGAAAGAGCTCCAAAGAAAAGTCTGGTGGGGTGAATTTACCAATGGCTTCAGTGATTATAGGGCTGAAAATTGTTCTCTACAGAAGGTTCCTACAGGCTATCAGAGCTTATCTGGAATGATAAAAGGGGCAGGAATAGTAAAACCACACTTCTGCTATAAAAAGTTAACATAGGATTTCTGTCGGGACATCTATGGTACATGGACATACAGAGCTGCATAATCACTATTGCGTCTTCCATAACTGGAGAGTCTGGTCCTGCAAATTAATCCTCCTCTTCCTCGCCTTCATCCTCGGGCTCTCGTTTCCTCTTCTCCCCTCGGACGCCCTCTGCTAAGGGAAGAGGGATGCACACAGCCCGTTAGCTCTGCAGCACTCCCACACAGGTGATGGGAACAGCATTCCCAAGGGAACATCCCTGCTCCCACAAAAACAGCTGGTCCACACAGGCCAAATCAAGGGTCAAACTCATCACGTGATGTTCCACACGGGAACTGGTGATATCCAGCAGATTGATTAAAACCTTTGAGAACTAAAATACAAATGGCCTTTTCCTACCTCCTGAGCCCCCTCTTTGGAACTGCTGAACACGCTGCCCAGCCCAGTGGTTCCTGCAGGTACCAGGTGGGCCTTGCTCCCTCTGGGGCACACCGGCACCGGGATCCCACACAACATCCCAGAGCTTTTCCACAGGAAAAGGCTGGGTTCGGGCGGCGCGCTGTGCGCTCTGGTGGTGGGAGCCCGCAGTGCAATGCTGCCCCTTCCAATCCAGGAATTCCCTAGGAGTCATTCCCTGGCCAATGGCCCATCCCAACCCCGGGGCTGCGTTTGTACAAAGTGAAGAATCCGCACTGCTCCGTCAAAATTCCAAACCCACCCCACTGAGCCCAGCATATGGAGGAGATGGGAGCTCAGCTAGGGAGAAATTCTGGGACTTGTCTTTACACAGACATGGAAGTTTTTATGAAAAAAATTTAAAAAAAAACAACAACACTCCAGGAACATTCTTGTTGCAAACAGAACTCTGTGCTCTGGAAAATGCCCTGGAGCAGCACCAGCCCTTTGCCCTGGCTGGTTCTGCACTTGGACCATTATGCCCATGGCTGCCAGCAAAATGTATGGAATTAAGGAGTTACAGCCACTGACGATAAGATTAGATAGAAAAAAAATATCATTATGGTCCCTGGACAAGCTCCTGGGCTCGGTCCGACTCCCTGGAGCTGCCTTGAAGTAGAATTGCTTATGGAGAAGCCACTTGGAGCTGGATAAAGGGAAAGCTCCAGCTGCTCCTGACTGCCAGGGCTTTGCCAGCAGAGCCTCTGGTGCACTTGAGGGATATTTTCAATGTATGTAAACAACAAGGTGGACAGTCCTCCTCCTCTCTGCATCAAAAACAACAATTCCCAACTGCACAGGAGATGCAGTGCCTTTCCTTTTAGAAACCTGATGTTTCTTCCTCACTTTTATTTTATTTTTGCATTAACATGCACCTCCCAAACCCACAAAGGTACAGAATTATAGAGAATTGATTGTTTCATTCACAGCTTGAGCACTTACCTTCTTCCTCCTCATCACCTCCTTCAACGTAGTCATCGTCGTCCTCTTCATCCTGTACAAAGGTTGGGAAACATTTTTACAGTTGCTGTTTATTAAAGTCTTGCTTCCAGGCTGATCCCAAGCAGAAATCCTGCTGGGCAGGCCCCAGAGTCTCATTTTTTTGCTGTTCCCCACTTCTAACTACGTTGTGCCATCTCAGAGAAACTTCTTGACAAATTAACTGAGTGAGAAAGATGCCAGTGGCTTTAGATTTCCTTCCAACCTGTGGTCAGTAAGGGCCAAGGACAAGGACAAAGCATAACAGTATCTTCCCAAGTTATTGTGAAAATAAGCAAGTCGTGTTGGGTTTTTTTTGTCTTGGTTTAAGCTGAGAAATGTAAAGGAATTAACAGCCAGCTCCAGGGAATTCAACAAACTCAGGTCTTGTTTTTATATCCCTCTGCTGGGGGAACTTTACAAACAGGGGATACAAAAACAAGTCAAAATGGGGAAACAGCCCGTCAGACATCTGCCCTTGGAACTTGGGAATTAAACCCACTCCCTGAGAGGAAGCAAACTCCCATGGAATTTCGGCATGACCAGTTTACAGCTACAAGACTCTGCCCACCACCTTGTAAAAGGTGGCTGCTTCCCACACCCTGGAACTGTTTTCCATACCCACAGAACCTTCACTTCCTCCTGCATTCGGCAGAATTTACCAACTTCACCTGAATCTCTTCTTTCATCAGGTACGAAAGACCAACTTCCTCCTCCTCTTCACCTTCCCCCAAATCCGAAGCTCCATCATCTTCATCATCTTCCTCTTCGTATTCTCCTGGAGGCCCAGCTTCGTTCTCATCATCATCGTCATCTTCATCCCCTTCTGCAGTGAAGGACACACATAGAGGCCGTTCACTCCTCCCTGGATACACCACGGTGAGCTGGCACCAAGAGGTTTTTCCAGAAAGATTTGGTGGGTTTTAATTTTTTTTCTAATTGAACTTCACGGGTGGGAAATGACCACGATTGTAACCAAGTTAATCTTTGTAATTTTTTCCCTAAGAAAGGCTCCCTCTGTTTTCCCATCACAAGCTTCAGGCAAAACTCTCAACGCCAGAAGGAGCCACAAACACCAACTCCTACCAGGGGTTTCACAACAGAATCCAACCCTGAAATATTTAAAGGCAAATCCATCTTAAATCTGATCACTGACTGGGAAATGCAACACCTCCAGCTCCAAAGGGATGGTCCCTCCCTTCCCTCCTGTGCCTGGAGTACCAATCCCTGTGTCATGGGCCAGCTTAGCGAGTGACAAGACATAACCAGGTGATTTTAACACTTCAATTAATTTTCAACTCAAGCTATTAATCTGTTTTCAAATACCGGGTTCATTTTCACATTCCAAGTATCAACTGTTCGGCTTCCATTGAGTTCTGTTAATCCCAGGCTTCCAAAGCCTTTAGGATTTGCCGACAGCAAGAGCAGCCTCCTTAAGGACTGCAGCCAAGGTGGGACCAAAAGGAACCTCCTCTTTGGTGTGCTTTTGGAACCAAAAATCATATTACACTGAAGCATGAGGCTGAAGCCATTACAAACCCCTGTAAAATTATAACTTTTTATTCAAAATAGTATGTACATCCCACTCGCTCTGTATCACTCAGCAGCACTAAAGGCTTTACCACTTACTTAGAGAATAGGCACCAACTTACTTAGAGAATATTTGTATCTTTATAAAAGTAACTTTACGCCAATTCCCTTAATCCCAGGCAGCTCCTGCAGGACGGGAACCCTCTGACAGAGACTCTCGTCTCAGTGTGTTAATACCAAACACACTCTGGACTCTGTGCTTCAGGAACACGAGCTCAAGGATGTCCCTGCACCACACGGAGACCATTATTCCAGCAGCTCATTCCTCCCCTCACATTGTTTCAGGAAATTACCATCATCATCATCTTCTGAGTCTGGTGCCTCGTTGTCCTCCTGATCAAACCCATCCAGGTATGTGATCTGCTGGAGCAGTTCAAAGATGCTGTCCCTGTAGTCCTCGAGGTTCGTAATCTCACAGTTGAACAGGTCAAGGCTCTTCAAGTTCTTCAGATTTTGCTGAAAAGAAACAAGAAGGGTTTTTTTCCCCCCTTCTTGACACGCCCACGCGGTGCCCGCAGGTACAGGACGGTCACAGCCCGAGTGTGACGTGTTTGCTACAGGAGTTGCATTGTCCCCATCCCTCATTTCTCCCCACAAGTTCAGTCCAAGCTGCTGGCGGTGGCTGAACCCCCAAGAGATGCCTGTGCAGATCAACACCCCACAGCTCCCAAACCCCCTCACACCCTGGGGGTTGGGTCGTGTGTGCAGAGCCCAGTTTTGGAGAGAAACCTCCACCATCCAGAAAAACAGGGCAACAGGTCACCACTGGCAGCTCCCTCCTCTGCTCCACCCACCCACTACTGCTGCTCCAGGTTTGCTCCTGGTTGCATCCCACACGTGTCCGAGTCGCTTCACAGGTTAAGGAAAGCTCACCAGACAAACCCACCCTAACGAACGAGGGGCCAGCACGACACACCTCGGCCACTTTGCCTTCAAAGACAAAACAAGCCCAACAACTTCTGGTTCAGGACATCCCATACCCAACATGGGAGCATTTTCCAGCAGTGGGATTACGTGAGCTGTCCTATAACCACGGCACAGAGTCCATCCAACCAGGACCAGCCTCAACACTGACAAACATCTGTATCGATCCATTCCAAAAATATTAACGGATTCTTGATGAAAAATAGCATTTATTAAATCTCCCCTGAACCCCTCCCACTTCATACTCACAAGAGCTTCCACAGTGCCAAGATCTTTGATTTTGTTGCCGCTTAAATTTAGATATGTGAGATTTGGACATCTCTCTGCCAGGACCTCCAGGCCTCCAGAAATGACGTTGTCACTCAATTCCAGCTATTGTAAAGGAAAGAAAAAGGAATTAAATAGTAGGATTCTCACCCTTAGATTCGGCTGCATCATCGTTACTCGTTCTCCTTTTAAGTGTTTAATTGCTTTGGAAGAGCCACCCAAGTTAACAAGCTTTGGGTTGTCAAAAAGTTCCTTTAAGCTGAGATTTATAAAACACTCCCGAAAGCCTCGTGGGTTTGGGCACCTCAGTTTGAAGTTATTTAGGAACTGGAGTCCACTGCCAGCAAACTGGGCAACCCAAGGGCCTCTTACCAAGGCCAAGAGTCGCTGACCGAGCCCAACTCACCACAATAACCGAAGACACCCGAAACAATTTCAGATCTTAAAAAAAAAACATATCACAGACCCACAAAGCAACACACAGGCACTGGTAACAGGAGATACTCACCTTCCTGAGCTTACTCAACGTGGGGAGCTTGGCCAGCGATGTCAGCTCCACGTTGGCCATGCTGAGAAACTGGAGTTCCTTGAAGGAGTCATTGAGCCCTTCGATTTCCCCGTTGCTGGACCGGCAGTTATCGAGCACCAACTCCGTCACCTGCGAAGCACGTGGGGGTATCACAGCACCAAACCCACCCAACTCACCCCAACCCCGACCCGGGGGCTGGCTTAAATTCAGGTCAGACTCAAAATCATCGATGCCCACTTATTTAAAACGATGCAGCAGTTTCCTTTCCTCCAAGAACACCTCAAACTCTGCAAAACCAACCACCCGGCCCCAAAACTCTGCAAAACCAACCACCCGGCCCCAAAACTCTGCAAAACCAACCACCCGGCCCCAAAACTCTGCAAAAACAACCACCCGGCCCCAAAACTCTGCAAAAACAACCACCCGGCCCCAAAACTCCGCAAAACCAACCACCCGGCCCCACAACTNACAACCACCCGGCCCCAAAACTCTGCAAAAACAACCACCCGGCCCCAAAACTCCGCAAAACCAACCACCCGGCCCCAAAACTCCGCAAGAACAACCCCCTGAATCCAAAACTCTGCAAAACCAACCAGCTGACCCCAAAACTCCGCAAAAACGGCCACCCGGCCCCAAAACTCCGCAAGAACAACCCCCTGAATCCAAAACTCTGCAAAACCAACCAGCTGACCCCAAAACTCCGCAAAAACAACCACCCGGCCCCAAAACTCCGCCGACAGCCCCCGGGACGGCTCCTCATTGAACCGGGCATCTTCAAACCCACAAACCCACTTTCCCTCCGAACCCAAGAACCTTCCGGCTCCGCGTCGCTTTTGCCGGGGAGTCCCGCGGGTTAATTAAGGCCCAATTAAAGGGTTTCCTCGCGCCAAAGGACGCTCGATGATGGGCACGGGCCGCGCGCGCAGCGAGAAGCGGCGAGCAGGAGCGCCCGATTGATTTGGAATTGTTCTGCCGGGAGTGGGATGTCGCGCCCGTTAAAGGGCAGGCACAAGGTGACTCTTCCCTTTCCTCCTTTTCCTTGACAGCATTTTGGGAGCTCCGCCGGGGCGGCCTTTTCCATAAAAACACCGAGTTTTAAGGAAAAACGCCTGGAGAGAGTTGCGGGGGGGCTTCCCCCAGCGAGCAGAGACCGCTCCGGGTACGTTCCCTCTCCCCAAACTCACGGGACGACAACCGGGTGAGTTAAATCAAGTTTTGGGGCACTTTTTAAATTATTCCCACTCCCCCCAAACACACAAAACCCACGTGCGCCGGGTGTGGACTTTACTCCCGGGGCGAGCGAGGCGCTGGATTGCCTTGGGTGGGAACCAGGGGAAAGGAGAGCGATGCTCCCGCTTTTCCACGGGCCTTTTTTTGTTTAATTTAATTTTTTTGGGGGGTGCTCTTTCCGAAGAAACGGGAAGTTGGGAGCGCGCGGGTTGAGGCCGGAGGAGGGGGGGACTGAG
>VWZG01013052.1:5178-16881 GCA_013396735.1 Grallaria varia | reverse complement strand
CCCCGGCGCGCACCCCCCCCTGGGCGGGGCTTCCTCCGCCGCGCCGCGCACTGATTGGCGGCGCCGCGGTGAGGCGGGCGCGATGCTATTGGTGGAGAGGGCTGCCCGTCTGGGGTGCCGGCGGGGGAGAGAGGGGCGGGGTTTGCGTTGGCGCGCCCTGAGCACGTGGGGCGAGAGGGGTGGGGCCTGGGGACGAGGGGTCATGGGGACGGCGGGATGGGGACGAGGAGACCGGGGACAGACACGGGCCCTGTTCCTAAAATCCGAGCCCTTCGGAGTGGATACATGCAATTTATGTTCCCCTCGGGGTGGATAGATGGGATTTATATCCCTCTGGGTATACAGATGGGTTTTAGATCCCACTCTGGGTGGATAGATGGGATTTATATCCCTCTGGGTATACAGATGGGTTTTAGATCCCACTCTGGGTGGATAGATGGGATTTGTATCCCTCTGGGTGAGTAGATGGAATTTAGATCCCTTCTAGATGGATATATGGGATTTAGATCCCACTGGATTGGTAGATGGAATTTATATTCCCTTCTGGGTGGATAGATGAGATTTAGATCCCCCTGTGTGATAGGTGGGATTTGTATCCCATCTGGATGGATAGATGGGATTTATATTCCCCTCTGGGTGGGTATATAGAATTTAGAACCCTCTGGAAGCACAGGAAACTCTTCTATTTAAAATTAATGAATTCTTCCTCTCTGTGAGCTTTTTTTCCCTGAAGATGGTCCCACTCCGAGCCCATGAGCCACCAACATCCCTCATGTCCGGGCGGAACAATTCCAAGACAAGCAACTGCAAATATTTACATGTTAATTCTTTTAACTTTGGAGACATAAATAAACAGGGACGTTTTGGCAACTTGGTGACAGAATTAAAAAGCAAAAAATACCCAACAGCCCAACATGGGGATCTCGGGTTTCTTCCAGCTTTGTTTAAATTCTGCAGAGAAAATATTTCCTGTTTGAGGATCAAATGGGGAGAAAGGCAGCCAAAGAGCTGGGCTGGTATTTTGGGAAGGGGTTAAAAATAGAGTGGGGGGTGCAAAAGGGGAGTTTGTGGGGAGAAAACTAGGGAGTTTGGGGGGAAAAAAGAAGGCTTTGGTGGGGGAAGAAAGAGGCTTTTGGGGGAAAATAGGCATTTAGGGGAAAACTGGGCATGTGGAAATCAAGGTTTGTCCGGGCTGCGGGGCAGGGTTTAATGCTGGCGATGTTCCCTTGTGGCAGAGTTGTGTGTATCCCTTGTTTTCCCTCTATTTTGGGATTCCACAGAGCCATTACCCACCCCAGGGCCCGTCTGGTTTGGAATTAGGTGTTGGCTTTTGGGCAGCAGCAGGAAAAAGGGACGGAAATGGGTCGTGTTCTCTGCGTTGGGGCTTTAAGGGCTGGCATAGGGTTGGTGTTGAGGGACAGTGATCCATCAGTGGTGAGGATGAGAAGCTGGGAATTCACTGAGGGAGGAATGAGAAGAACTTGGGAAGAGCAGCCTCAGCCTCTCTGTAATTGCCTAAACCTGCACAAATTCACCTTCACAGGACACTAAAGAGGGGTCTTTTCAACCCCAGAGCTGGTTCCCTTCTTGCTGCCAGCCCCTGGCGGCTCTTCCTGGGCTCCTTTTGTGTCCTTCGCTGGTGGTTTTGGGGCTGAAACCCCAAAACAACCCCCGTGGGCTGCGGATTCTCCCGTGGGAGTCGCGCTGGGAGCGGGACTTGGCTCTTGGAGGGTTTGATAAAAGCGCTGCCCAAAAACACCAGAGACCTTGAGAGCCTTTGTGCTCCCTCGCTCCCCGCCGGGAGATAACTGGGAAAGGTTCTCACAAGTGGAGGGAAAATCCTCTTTGGGTTAAAGCTGCTTATCCCGGGGGGTTTTGCCAGAGCCTGGGGAGCCACCGGCACGCTCGGAGTGGGAGGAAAAGGGCTGGGAAATCTGGGAAAGGAACTTGGGAAAGAGCCAGGAGGATGGCAGGGGGAGGGAAAGCTCCCGGCAGCACCATCGGAGAGGACGCCTGGTGAGAGCGTCCGAAGGAAAAGAGTTCAAAGAACGCCTTAAACTCACCAGGTTTTCCCTCATCTCAGGCCTTTGCTCACCCTTAGAGGTTCCATAATGGAAAAGCTGGGATTTTTCTCCCAGCTGGAGCCCCAGGATGGCTCCGGAATGTCAGGGGTGGTTGAGGATGATCCAGCATCAGGGACTGACCGATGCTGTTCCTGGTGAGAAGGTGCCTTAAGTGTGGCAAGAAAAAAAGAGGACTTGTGGGCTAAAGAGGCTTGGGTGAATATTCCCAGCTTTGGGAGCAGGGAGGGCATGTCCAGCCATCTGCCTGTGATGTGATTGGATCAGGATATCCCTGTCCCAAAACAATTCTGGAAGGTCGGAATTTGGTCAGGAAAGTTTGGAACGGGAGGATTTGCTCGGGAAGGGAGCGTTGCAATTTATAGTTAATTTATAGTTAAGCTGGGTTATAATGAACTCGTTTGTTCTCCATGTCTGCATTAGAGGAATGGTTTGTAGGAATAAACCCATAAACTTTGTGCTCGTATTTTATTTCCCTTTAATTTCTTTTTCCTCCACTCCAGAGTTGGAAACCTCAGCCCTGCCTGTTCCCGAATCATTTTCCAGAGTGCTCTTGGCATTTCCCAATCTACCCTGATGGCAGCGCAGGGCCAGGAGGTGGCACTGCCTGGCAGTGCATCCTCCAGCTGCTCCTGAGCCTGTTCTAGGCCTTTGGGCTTCCCTAGGGAAGAAAACCCTTCGGCTTTCTGAGGTCGGGAGCCTTGGAGGACCCGGGCGCGCAGTGGTGGGACAGGCTGGCACTGCTGCTCTGGGGGTGGGGTGGGATGGGTCGTACCTGCTCCAGTGGGTGGCTGGGGAGCTTCTGCTGTGGCTTGGGAATTCTCTGGAGGGAGCCAGAGGCTCTGGGGGGGGCTGTGTGGCTTGGACCAGCATGAGCTCCATCGTTGGCTTCACTCAACCTCCATTGGCTTCACTCAACCTCCATTGGCTTCACTCAACCTCCGCTGACTTTTAGGAGCTCCAAAACCATCGGGGTACAACTGGATGAGTTTTCCATCCTTCCTTCCCCTTTAATTCTTCCATGGAACAGCAACGCAGGCACCGAGTGTGGGATTGCATTTTTCTGCCCAAGAGGGACTGAACTCCAATTTCTTGACCAAATCCCCCCCGTTTCTCAACATTTTGCTCTCCACGGGCAGCTGTGGGGGTGGGGAGGGGCTGTGTTGGTTTGAGGTCTCCTGGTCCAGCATCTCATCCCACCCGGATATTGCGAGTGTTTCTGGAAAATAAAGAGTGGGAAGAGAAATTCTGGAAGTGACTAAGTGGGAAGCTCCTGGCCGGGTTTTGGAGGCTCGAGACGATCCTTCCGCTGGGATGAGCTGCACAGGTTGTTGGGTGTTTGTTGTTCCCATTCCGGCGGCGTTTCTGGATTATTTACCCCGAGAGACCGCGCCGGTTGTTGGGGATTTTATTGGCAGCGGCTCCTATTTACAACAGAATTGGAGGAAATGGGAAAGCACTGAGGCATTTCGGAGCCTGCACCATGGTCACATTCCCCCCCCGGCTGGAACCTTTGGGAATGTCACGGCGGTTCCGGAGCGGAGACGGCACCTCGGGGGACGTTGTTTTGTGGTTGCCAGCATCTGCTGGAGTTCTGATCTTCATCCCAGCTGCCCCGTCTGGAAAAAAGGGGAAAAGCTGAGGAAGTTCACAGCCCTGCGTGTGGCGGGATGGGCTTGCAGCGTGTCCTGGGACATCAGAGAGCTCCAGCCCCTGGAAAAAGGCTGGAATGGCCAAGTGGAAGGGGCTCGGAGAGGGGTCCTTGCCCATGCCCAGTGGGAGTGGAACTGGATGGCCTTTAAAGTTCATCCCAACCCAAACCATTCCAGGGTTTCATGGAATAAGGGATTTGGGTGGATGATCATCCTGGGAATGAGATGCAGTTGGAAGCTCCCCCTGAATGCCAAGAGATCATTGGGAGAATGCCCTGAAAAGCCTCTCCAGGCCATCAGTGGTGATTAGAACTGCTGGGTTGGGGTGGGGGGGGTTCCCTGGGATCGCAGCGGGATGCCCGGGAGGCTTCGTTATCTTTCCATTGTTTTGGAAAGTCCCTGCTTCAGAAAGAAGTGGATTCTCCCAGATTCAAGGACACGCTTGGAGCAAGTGGTTAAAATCCTGGAGTACCTTTGAAGGAGGGGTCATAGCAGGAGACCCAGGAGGCTGAGGAGGGTGACGAGGGGGAGGTGGCACCGGAGGGGTGATCCTGCCGTGTCCCGGAAATCCTGGCGAGTCAAGGAAAACAAATCAAGTCAAAAAGCCCCATGTGCTAAAAGCCCGTGGCAGCGCTCATGTCCTGACAAGCCACCTGACTGTCCTCAGCATTCCTGGATTCCTCTGGAGCATCCGTGTCTGGTATCTCTGGAATATTGATGGTGGTGTCCTCTTCGGGAAAGCCCAGCCACAAATCCCAGATGGTGTTTGTCTGGATGTGGAGGAAGAAGAAATAACCTGGGATGTCGCAGTGTAGGATTAACTCCTGTCCTGAGGGATCCCTCTTTGGGACAGGTTTAATTAGGTAAACAGGGAATTTCTCAATTCCTGTGCCAGCTGCCAAAATAAACCCCAACCCAAACCTCTCCACGACTGCCCTTTGTGCACACTCTGCTCAGACTCCCTCGAGCTGATCTCTGATCTAAAATCCAGTGGGTTTAATCCCATTCTTTCTCCTCGTGGCGCCGTTTTGGGTGAGGAAGCCCCGGGGTTTTTTTGGGGGGAAAGGAAAATGCCAAGAGAAACCCGACTCACCTCGTAGGAATCCATCTCGTAGGTGTATATGGTGGGCATGACCGTGGTGTTGTCGTAGTAGTAGTCTTCCACGAGGTCATTGTCTGGAATGGGAACGGCTCCGGGTGAGGAGGTCCTGAGGGGTCAGGGACACTGGACCTCTGGGGTCACCCTCTGGGGTGACAAGACTCCCGTCCTCGTGGTGGCTTTCCCTGCCTCTGAATGCCAGCAGGACTCAAATTAATCTGCATAACTCGGATAAATCCCTGGAAGTGCCCGAGGCCAGCTTGGAGCAGCCTGGGATACCGGGATGTGTCCCTGCCCATGGCAGGGGGTGCCACTGGATGGGCTTTGAGGTCCCTTCCCACCCAAACCATTCCACTGATTCCATGAAATCTGAGGAACTGTCATTGCTGAGGGCTCAATTCCGTGGCCTCTCAGCGCCTTTCCATGGGAAAAGCCTCCTCTTCCTGCCTGGAGGAGCCTGGATGGAGTTTCCCATGACCTTCCCAGCCCCCTGGTTATCCCAGCTCGCTCCCACAGCTCCCAGAAAATGGGGAAAAAATGCTTTAAAAAAATGCTTTTCTCACTGTAACTCGCCATGTAGTTGAATAAAAACTGCGTGATCTCCTCGTCGTCGTCTTCCACCTCTGCATTCCCTAAAAACCAAGCAAACAGCACATGGATCATCCCCTGGGCAGGGTCATGTGAAGGGTCACTGATTTATTGGTGCTTTGGGCAAAACCCCTTCCCTGTGGGAGCGACAGATTCCCAATCCAACCCCGTAACGGATTCCGAGGCTTCCCAAAAAAAACTGTGGGAGAGCAGAGCAGAGCTGGGGTTTTCCTTAAATTCCCTTTTCCAAACATGAGGGTTCGAGGTGTTTTCTTCTTTTGTCGGGATCTCATAAAGCAAATTAATTTGGAATATTAATATTCTCATTCTCACAGACTCAGACACCAAGGTAAGGTGCTCATGAGCATAGAAGAGACCCTTGGAATAATGTGATAATTTTATAGTTTGATGCTCATTTATAGTCATAAGGAAGATATTTAAAGTGTTGTTATTAGAAGTTACACCATTAATAGCTGCAGTGATGCTGTGGGTCGTGCCCAGGACCAGCTGGAGCTCCAGGTCCCTCTCCAAACCTTCCCACCACTTCCTCTCGTATCCCTGCCTTTCTCGGCACTGAGCAAGCAGCCCAGATCCCAAAGTTCTCATCAGGGAATTCTCTGAAAACACTGACTCAGCCGGAAGGTTCCAGGATGGGACTGGGGCTCCGTGGGGGTGGGATGGGCCGAGGTGCTGACGCACAATTTTGGGGAAGTTTTGGTTGAAACCGAGATCTGTCCATCCCTCCCCCCTCCTTCCCAGGCTCATCCTTGGAGAACTCCAGCTCTGGGGCGCCTTGTCCCGGTGCAGGGAGCTTTCCTACAAAGTTATTCCAAGCTGTATTTACACTGGAATAGTATCCTCAAAAAAAAAAAGAAAAGCCAAAAGCTCAGAGCTGGGAATCCTCCCACTTTTAATCCCTCACCTTTGGGGAGGAAGAGGAGAAAAAGGAGGAGGATGAAGGTGTGGCAGAGCAGCATTTTCCAGCTCCTTGGCTGGTGCTGCTCCGTATCCCACATTCCCAGAGGTGTGGGAATGGGGGGATGTGGAGGCGTGGGAATGCCGTGCTTGTCCCTGCACAGCTCCAGGTTGGGGGTTTTCCTCCCTCGACACCCCAATTCCTCTCTCCCCCTTATGGCTCCGGGAAATCCTGCTGGGTTTGTTCTCCCTCCCGGCTCCGTGTCTGTGTCTCCAAGAGCTCTCTCTGTGTCTCCAAGAGCTCTCTCTGTGTCTCCAAGAGCTCTCTCTGTGTCTCTCAGAGCTCCCAGCTGGACTTGGCAAGCTCTTGGAGCACAACGTGGGGAACGTTTCTCCTCCCGCCGTTCTCCGAGCGCGGACTCTGCGGCACTTCCAGCAGTCCCGGCGCGTTTTCCCATCGCATTTTTGCCCCCCGATCGCTTTCTCCAAGCCGAGACCACCCAACCTCCCGGGTCGCCCCCGGGTGGGATGCCCTGCAGCCTCCCAGAGGGCTGGGACTCGCCGGCAGCGGCGGGGATGCCGACCCAAGGGTGGCGTTTACCTGGCGAGAGCCGCAGGACCAGGAGCGCCGCGATGAAGAAGTTCATTGTCCCGCGTCGTCGCCGCTTCTCCTCCGAGGGACTGTTCTTGATGCCGTGTCCCCGCGGAGGCAGGAAATGCCTCTGGGAGGGTTGGGCCGAGCGGTTGGATGTCCTCGGGTGGGCAGAGCAGAGCCGGGGAGTGCGACGCCGTGTGCCCACCACGGCGGTGCCGCTCCGGCGTCCGGCGCCGACGGAGCTCCCGGTGCCAAAGGCTGAGCCGCAAACCTCGGGAAGTTTTCCTTCCCCCCTCCCCGTGCCGCTGGATGACCTCTGGGATGGAGGGAGGATGGCTTTGATTATGTTCTAACGGGGCAGAGCTATAAATAGCGAATCCTTCTGGGAAAGAGAAGGCAGAGTCAGTCCCTTCCTGTAAAATCTTGGGGTATTTTTTTGATGTTTGGTTTCATTTCTGCTTCTCTCTGTGCCTGACTTTCTCTTTCAGAGGCACGAACAGTCGCAGGTTTATTTTGTAGGGGATAAAAAACATCCCATGGTTTGGGATGATTCTGGTCGGCTCCTCGCTCCCTGTGGGATCAGCTGCTGGTTCTCCTCCTTCTCTAAAAATAAAAGTGAAATAGGTAAAACATTTCTTGAAGAGAAACAGGGAGGGAAACAAAATCCAGGACTTCTGCTTTGTGGGGAGAAGCCGAGGGGAGTGATCCTTTGAGGGACTGGGAGGATGCTGCGGGGAACTGGGGTGGACTGGGAGGGAGGAGAAGGGGAGGTGAAGGAGACAGAGGTGGATCAGGTGGTGTAAAATCAGTGTTTTGGTGACTCTTGGATGTGGATGTTAAAAAACCAGGCAAGAGCAAGGGGAGTCTTGGATAGTACGGGACCAGCTCTGTTTTGAGGTGGGGAATCATGGAATGGGTTGGGTTGGGAGGGACCTTCCGCCTTCCAATGCCCATCCAACCCGGCCTTGGACACTTCCAGGGACAAGGAGAAATTTATACTTGGAAAGAAAAGCATTCCCAGATGGAGCGTGGTTGGACAAGGGCCAACCCTTGCCTTTACCCACCCACCCCTCAAGGCACATTCTCCCCAATGTAACATCTTTTCCCAGCCCTGTGTTTTGGATTTCTCCAGGAAAACAGCCAGAGGAGGATGATGCTTCTCCCCATGAACCTCTGGCTGGATCCCTTTTCCCCTCATCCTGGTGGGCACTGGATTGGGAGACTGGGAGAGGGAGCAGGAGGGTCCTCCCGGAGGTGAGAAAGGGGGATCAGGATCTCCATGGGCTGAGGGGATTTAATGGGAACAACTGGGCTGTGCTGGGTGGAACTAGGGGGGAAATGGGGAGGGAAAACCCCTGGGATGGGGGTGGAGACCTCTGGAATCGGTGTGGAGCCCCCCAGGATGGGTGTGAAGACCCCCGGGATGGGTGTGGAGACCACCAGGAGAGCAGCAGTGGGAGGTGCATTTCATATCCTTGGGCTGTTGATTTTAGTCCAAGAGTTCCTGTTGATGTTAAGCCAGGAACTCCTATGGATTTTAAACCAAGGATTCCCATTGATTTTAAGCCTGGAATTTTTACCAGTTATAAGCTAAGGATTTCTGTTGATGGTTATGCCAGGAATGCCTATTGATTTTAAATCAAGAATTCCTGGGTATTTTAAGGCAAGGATTCTAATCGATTTTAAGACAAGGATTCTAATAGATTTTAACCCAAAAGTTCCCCCAAAGCAGATTTTTTTTACAACCAGCTGAAGAACTTCACCGTCCCAAACCCAGTTCCCAGCCTTCCTGGGCTTCTCCCATCTGCAGAGAGATGCTCAGCAAAGGGTTAAGTGCCAAGGAATGTTGTGCAGGAAGTGAATCTCCCCAAACCCTCCTCTCCACCCACGAAAGCAACAGTCAAATCTCAAAAATCCCAAACTGGGCAGAAATCTGACCTCGTTGGGATGAATCCCAACCAGGGCTGGAGCTGCTGGGGGAGCAGGGAAGGGTTAAAGGGTGCTGGAATGAAAGGGATGGGAAGGAGTGGATTTTGTTGGATGACTGGATGGGGTTGGAGGGACAAAGCTCTTGGTGTGGGAGGTGGGAGTCAGAGTTCAGTGGGATTTGCTGCCTCGGGGCTGGGTGTGATGGTGTAAGGCCGGGAAAAACTGGGAGAATCCACTGAGGGGCCGGATACGACGACGTGCCACAGGGTGGTGAAAGGGGCTGTGACCAGCTGGAGCATCCCAGCTGCATCCTGCATCCCAGGTGTGGGGCTGGAATTGTCTGGAAAAGGAAAACACTCTATTTTTGCCCATGTTTTCTTTTTCCTCAGTANTCAGTGATATTTCACACGGGGCAACACCGAGCGAACCCTTCCCAGCCACAGCCGAGATCCCACCCAACAGCTTTTCCACCTCCCATCCCAAAACCTCGTTTCCTGTCCCCCAAATTTCCATTTTCCTCCGTCTTTCTACTTTTTTTGTCTTTTTCCTTTGTGCTGAAACCCGACGGTAAAATCTGCCACAGCGATGGAGCGACGCCTTTCCTGGGGGAGAGCTCTGAGAGGGGGGGAAAAAGGAAGGAAAAGGAGGGAAAAATGAGGAAGGAGAAGGAATCTCCCAGTGCTGGCTGTGCCCAGGGATGCTCCAGGCATCCCACCTTTGGAGCCGGGTCCAAGGGGAGTTCGCTCTGAGGAGGAAGGTGGGATGAAGTCCAAGCGTTGTGTCATTTCCCAGCTTTAATAGGCGGAAGCGGAGCCAGGAGGGAAATTAATCCAGCCTGGAGTCTCTCCCGAACAATGCCCTGTGCCCGGGAGATGGCATTCCCAGGATTCCTGCGGAAGTGGCTGAGGAGAGGGGCGACGTTGTTTGGAGTTTTCCCTGCAGGAGACGTGAAGGTGGGTGAAGGAAAACCCCCTTTATGGCACCGGTGGGATGAGCTGCCCATCCCATGGGAATTCCCGGTGGGACACGGAGGGTCTCTGGGCTGGCCGGCCTGTTCTCACCACCTGAGGGGGGTTTTTTTGGGTGTAAATAAAGTTTTCCTGCTCCTTCCCAGCCCCTCTGTGGAGGAGGGGGGGGAATCAGAGTGGGAGACGTGAGGGACTTGGAATAAAGGAAAAAAGGATGGTTTAAACAGGAATTCCTTGAGGATGGGATGGGTTAGACTAGACTAGACTAGACTAGAAGGCTGGGTGACACTGGGGTTGGGTGACACTGCAGACCAGTGAGCTTGGGGATAAGTGACCCTGGGGATGGGTGACACTGGATACAGGTGACACCAGGAATGGGTGACACTGCAGGTGGGTGACACTGGGCACAGGCTGTATCAGGTGTCCCCAGCAGCCCCTGTCCCCAGTGTCCCCAGTGTCCCCACGCACGGACTGGTCCTACCCCCCCCAGGGGGAGCTGCATCCGAGTCCTCCGGGCCGCCGGGGGGCGCAGTGACCGAACCCATCCCACCGGCAGGGGGCGCTGCATCCGAGTCCTCCGGGCCGCCGGGGGGCGCAGTGACCGAACCCATCCCACCGGCAGGGGGCGCTGCATCCGAGTCCTCCGGGCCGCCGGGGGGCGCAGTGACCGAACCCATCCCACCGGCAGGGGGCGCTGCATCCGAGTCCTCCGGGCCGCCGGGGGGCGCAGTGACCGAACCCATCCCACCGGCAGGGGGCGCTGCATCCGAGTCCTCCGGGCCGCCGGGGGGCGCAGTGACCGAACCCATCCCACCGGCAGGGGGCGCTGCATCCGAGTCCTCCGGGCCGCCGGGGGGCGCTGCGGGCGCCGCCGCCATGGGCGCCGCCGTGTTCTTCGGGTGCGCGGCGATCGCCTTCGGGCCCGCGGCCGCGCTCGTGCTGCTCACGGTGGCGGCGGAGCCGCTGCGGGTCATCGTGCTGGTGGCGGGGTGAGCTGGGCAGGGCGCCCGGGGTGGGGTCTGAGGGGTCTTGGGGGGTTCTGAGGGGCCTTTGGGGATCTGAAGGTCTTGGTGGGGTGTCTGAGGGGCCCTTGGGGAGTTCTGAGGATTTTGGGGGTCTGAGGGGCCCTTGAGGGGGCTCTGAGGGGCCTTTTAGGGGTTTGAGGGTCTTGGGGGGATCTGAGGGGCCTTTGGGGGTCTGTGGGTCTTGGTNNNCATTGGAGGTGTCTGAGGGGCCTTTGGGGATCTGAAGGGCCTTTGGAGGTGTCTGAGGGGCCTTTGGGGGCCACTGTGGTGCTGGTGGCGGGGGCTGAGGGGCCTGCCCTGGGTCCCCTCGGTGTGAGGCAGCCCTGAGGGGGAGGGGGCGGTTCAGGGGCAATTCGGGGGGATCAGAGCGGGCCGATCTGTGCAGTTGAGGGGTCCCAGCCCGGCCGAACCCAGCGCAGCTCCTCCTGATGCCACTGCCTGGAACGCTGGGGGGTCTCCCGGAGTTCCCGCCGGGGGTCCCGTGCCCACCTCTCCCTTCACCGCTGCTGCCCCAGGGCGTTTCTCTGGCTGCTGTCGCTGCTGGCCGCCTCGCTGCTGTGGGCCGTGTCGGTGCGGCTCAGCGGGCGGGAGGAGGCGGCGCTGCTGCTGCCCGCGGCCGCCGCCGCCGTCCTGCTGCAGGAGCTCTGCCGCTTCGCCTGCTTCACACTGCTCAGGTGAGAGGGCAGCATGTGCTGGGCTGACCTGGGGGTCAGGGGAGCTGGGCTGGGCTGACCTGGGGGTCCGGGGAGATGTCCTGGGCTGGCCCGGGGGGCTGGGCTGACCTGGGGGTCAGGGGAGCTGGGCTGGGCTGACCTGGGGGTCCGGGGAGATGTCCTGGGCTGGCCCGGGGG
>VWZG01013051.1:55025-67348 GCA_013396735.1 Grallaria varia | reverse complement strand
CACAGGAAATCTCTCCCTTGATCCAGACAAGGTGGGAGTAACCCTACGTCAGTGCAAGACCTTGACCTGATACCCAGCTCCTTTCAGGACATTCTGTGTAAACTCTGTTTAAGTCCATGGCCTGGGAGTCATTTTGGTTAATTCCCAAGGCTGTGCTCTGTTTTGCCTAGCAAAGGGGGGGTTAAGTTCTCCAAGAGCACAAAGAGCTCAGTAACTCTGTTAAGTCCCAGTACAGGAGGACAAGGTTGTGGTGGAAGCTAAGTCAGGGTTGGTCAATTGGGCAAACACCTTCCCACTCCCCTTTTATTTCAATCTGTAAGTGGCTGTGCAGCTGGGTAGGTGTCTAAGCAGGCACTTGTGAAGTGTTTGCTTAGGACAGGGCCTTCACACCAATAACTGAATAGTTATTCAGTGCAGTATGATTTGGTGTTATAGTTTCAAAGTCATTCATGGAATTTTTTCTCTCCCTTACCAACAGAGAGATTTGGGAGCCGAGGCCCAGCCCCAATACCCGCTCCCAGAACCAGCTAACAAAGGGATGGCTGAGAGCTTTGCACTCCAACCTAATGGCTGGGGAGAGGACTGGGCGAGGTGGGGTGGAGGAAAAGGTTTTTACGGGTTTTTGCCACACTTCTCTCCTCCGGCTGCTCCGTGTGCCAGCCACCGGTTGCTGGGCTAGGGGAAGCACTCGGAGGGAGGTGACCTGGCCCGGCCCCCCAGCACTGCGTGTCCTCAGACGGAACAGTCGCTGCTTCCTGGATTCACTGAAGACTCCTCAAGGGGCCAACACCATCTGCAGAGGAGTTGTTGCCCCTTCTCTCCAACCCTGCAATGCTTTTTCGGACAAAGGACGGTAGGAGAGGGTCTTGGCACTGCCCACGGGAAAGGTTTCNCTTGGCCCTGCCCCCGTGAAAGGTTCCACCCCGCCCCCGTGGCCGCCCCCCCGCCCTGAGTTTCGGGGCCAGCGCCTCTCCCTGTCCGTCCGCACCTCGGCGGAGCCCGCGAGTGACTTTGGTGGCCGCTGCCTCCCGAGGCGCGGCATCGCCGCCCGCTGTCTGTAAACAGAACTGCGCCGGAGGGGCAGGCACAGGACGATCTGTTTGAAAGTTTTGGTTACGGTGTTACAGTTTGTTCTGTTCTGGTTTTGGTAATATATATATTTGTAGTAAAAAACTGTTATCTTTTCGTATACATTTTCTGATTAAACGATCTTAATTTCAAAAATTGTGGTGGTTTTTGGGAAGTGGCCCCCTTTGTAGTCCAGATAGACATCTTAGTTTTCTTTTAAACTGGGACACTTGGGTAAATATGTTTACCACAGTGAACCAAAAAACTATATTCACATCAGTCCGTGAGGAAAAATAAGTCTGAGACCTGGAACTCACAATGCTTTTTTCACAAAACTGGTGTTTGCATCTGTTTCTTTTAGCCACTTTTTAAAAATTGCCATATATCTGATGAAAAGATGTTGTTTGATATCAGGGCTCAGTATATCTGAAGACATACAGATAACAAAATAAGCCAATTTGAACAACTGTGTTATTATTAAAGGAAGGGGGGAAAAGATGAAGTTACAAGTTAGTTCTACTGTTACTGATATGTTCCACCTTCATGATTCACCAGTCAAATTAGATAAGCAGATCTCACTGCATTGGTAGAGAAATAAATACTTCAGAAGGAAAAAAAACCCAACATTATTTCATATTATACTGAGTTTTTAAATGTTGTTTATAATCACTTCAAACTTTTCCAAGGAAGGTACTGGACATCAAAGCTGAATAATAGATTCATTTATTCATCGGTGATATCAAATGAGGTGAGCATTGAAACTCATCAAATTATTAGCAAACATGTCCTCAGTCAGTGTGATATGTATATACATATGTATATATCTGTATATATGTATATACGTAGGTACACATATACATAAACATACATACACACATGCATACATACATCCATATATATATACATATAAAAAGTGCAGGTACTTGCTCACACCCCATTCAGATGCCTGCCCTGTTCTAATAGTGCACCTTGTATGAAGGTATTGCTGAGCTTGGAAAGCAAAATACACAAACTACAAGAATTTAAATATAAATCAACTTATTAGGAAGGATATGATAACTTGGATTTCCATGACAGCTGCAAAATATGTGATTTAATTTCTAGAGGAGCTATAAGTGGTCCAGTACAAGGAAGTAATTAACCCAAAACTGTGAGACACTGAATTATTATATCAGTGATTGGCTCAGACCAACTCCAGTGTGTGTGTGTGTGCTGGAGGGGAAGGGACAGGCCAAAGTTCAGGAGGCTGAGGTGATGCCCTGTCCCGCATCCCAGTCCATGTGAGCCTCCTGGGGCAGCCCTGGGGCAGCCGTCAGTCCAGGGCAGCCCAGGAGCATGGCCAGTCCCACACCTCAGAGCCCCGGACCCAGCCCTGGATTGCCTGGCACACGGGAAGTCCTGTCTGGGGGTGGGCTGAGGCCACAGGGGCCAAAGCACATAAAAGTAGTGCCATGTGCTATCCATGCTGTTGGAAATCTCCATCATCTGCATTCTTGTAGCTGGATCCGTGCTGGATCCAAGGGTGGTAGCTATACTTTTCCTTTTTTCTCTCTCTTTCTTTACTTCTGATCTCCTTTCTTAATAATTTCGGTAACATAAGACCAGATGGATTGGATTTTGCTAAGTTGTATGGGTTAGCATATATTAAGTTAATGTGTTGTGGAATTGGAATGTTTTATTGGTGGAATGTTGCTCTTTATTGGTCGAATGTTGCTCTTTAAACTTTTGCCAAATTCCCTTATTTTCTAAAGTTTACCAGTAAAAGTACTCCCTGAGAAAACGTGTGCAGTGTTTCTCCTTTGCTGCCTCTTAAGCCTTTAAAAGAACTGAAAGGCCTTCTAATAAGCTCAGCAGGCAAATTTTTGGAACCTTGTATCTTTTTTTAGAGTAAAACCCCTTCAATGAGCTTGCAGCCCAGAGCCTGGGGTCTTACAGAAACCTACTGTCCTTTTGGCATGCTTAGCAAGTGAATGAGTTGCCACTAGCACAGTACACAACATCCACTACTCATCAGCCTAAAGGATGCTTTTTTTGCATGTCAGGTTTTCATGGTTAGCAGATTGCACAAAGTCTACCCAAAAGATGAAATTAAGACAGGCAGGCAACAATATGTGGGTGATCTTTATTCTAATTGCATTCATATTTCCCCTAATATCTGCCTAAGGCAAATCTTTCTTGGTCTTCCCTTATGTTCTTCAGAGATCTCACATGTTTCCGTTGTTGAGGAGAAAGGTTATAGGCAGAATTTTCCCACTGGAAGACACCTTTCTTTTTGGTAAGGCAAATATATATTATCCTGCAAACTTTATATTGACCTATTGAAAATATTATGGGATATTCTATCAAAACTAATTGACAACAGTTTATGTTGGAATATATGTGTTTGATCATTATATATAAAAAAAATAATAAATCCCAGTTAGATATTTGAGGCATAGAATACAAGACTTCCAGCAGCAGAAAATACTTTTCAGTGTACAGTATAACTGACTGTTACTATATTATGGTGACTTAGGCAATGCAGCAAGTTGACTCCAGTGATTTCCAGCAGAAGGAATTCAGTGATGATAATTTGGACCAATTGGTGACTGGCTTCATACGTCTAATGTGTTAGTTTTTATTTCCTGTGTTCGGTGGACTAGAAGGTACTGGAGGATTTAACACTGAGGCAGAAATGTAGTTCAGTTCTTACAACATCTCTTTCCATATTTTTCCTGTAGTTTGAAGAACTTCAGAAGTGAATGTGGGCTACTAGTTCTTCAAACAGTGTTATTGATCATATCGCGTCAAACAAGGCATTGATGTTGTTGTTTAAAAGCGTGGAAATTGAGGCATAAAGGAAGGAATAACTGGTGGTCATCAAGGAAACAAATGGCAGAAAGTTAGTCAGTTAATGTGTAGTTATCCAATTTTTATTTCAAACTAGACCAGTTCTATTCTTAACTATTCAGTCTGTCCTTACTCATATGACACATGACTTCATTGAGAAAAGATATGGAAAAGGTCATCAAATTGAGTTAATAAGGCTTAGCAGGACACGACATATCAAGTAACACTGAAATTGCATCCTGTGGCATTGAAGTAAGCTGCTTCTCAGGAATTTGCTACTGAGCAAGAATTTCAGGTATTTGGGCAATTTTTCTGTATTTTATTTCCAAGAAATTGCATGAGGGCTCTTAGCTTTGGTCCTCCCAAGTGTTAGCTGTAGGTATTAAAACGATGTTGAAATGAAGAAAAGCTGGTAGTGTGGGAGAGAAAAATGACTCACTAGCTGCGCTAAAAAGCGGAATTTTAAAATTCTTTGAATATTTCTTTATATTTGAAAACCTGAGTTTCAGATACATACAGGTGTTTTTTTTCTGCCTGCTGATGATCAAGCAAGGTTTATACCTGGGTAGGATAAACAGGATATTGAGGTACCACGATTGGCTATGCTTAGGTTTTTGCTCATTTCCTTTGGATGTCTGTAGTTTATTAAATGAGAAAAAAATGATATTTCTCATCTCTGTTTGTGCATTAAAATGTGTATTAATGAAACTACCTGCCTCAAAAACAACTAGTAAAGACACTTTAGCTGAGCACAGGATTATGCCTTGAATAAATTGCTTTTCAAACTACCAGGGTTGTGTTTTTTTCAACATGACTGTCAGGGAAAAAGAGAGAAAAACTTTGAAAGAAAAGATTAACTTGCACTTACCCTTTGACAACAGTGTGCATTACAGTGATTGAACTTTATTAAGAGAATTGTTTGCCAGTCCTATTTGTCTTTCTTTTGACAGCTCTGGCATAAATATTTAATTTAATTTATGTTCCAAATTAAAAAAGTCTCTATAAAGACTGAGCAGTACCTGCCCACCATGAAAAAAATGATGCTTATATATTGCTGTGCCATTCACAGTGAAATATCTTTGTATGAAAGCTGACTGTTCCCTTATAGCCTGAAGTTTTAACTCTTTCTTACAAGGGCTGATGGAGGAAACCTGGAGAGTTAGAAAATACACTGGGAAGCGGAAGAAACAGATACCTATCATAAGATTTTTTTTTTTCTTCAGGCAAGGATGCTTTTTATGCTTTTAATGCAATGTTTATCCAGATTTCCTACATTCTCTCAAAAACAGACAGAAAAGAGATTTTTTTCAGTCTATATTAGAGGTTAGAGTAACCTAATAGAAGACCTGGTATGGTAGTGAGTCCCGTTTAGCTGGGCGTGTCAAGGATCACGAGCCCCAGGAGAAGTAACTACCCATTTCCTAGGGCTTGTCTTGTGCATAATCACATTGCATTCCTGCCATTTTTTCCCAAGTAGTGCTGAAATCTCCAACAGCATATTCTATTTATTTAATTTTTAAAATTCATAATATGCAAATTCTGAAATTCAAAACCTGTGTAATCATGAGTTCTGTCTGTATACAGTTTTCCTGTCAATCTTCTGTTAACATTTTTTATAAAATATGCTTTTCACTCATAATGATTGTTCCTTGTGATGTACAGGGATGTGAACCTGAGGCATGAGAAGAATGAAGATTCAACTGCCCTGACAGTAAGGATACTGTAGAAATGGTTTTGGTTAAGAAACTTGGTGTTTTCCTTCCTGTATCTGAAGGGAGAAAGAAAGATGGAGAAAGACGATTTGCAAGAGCATGAAATTACAGAACAAAGGGAAATGGCTTCAAACTGTAAAACAGTAGGTTTAGACTAGGTATCAGGAAACTGGTGAGGCCCTGGAACAGGTTACCCAGAGAAGTTTTGGATGCCCCATTCCTGGAAGGCCAGGTCAGATGGAGGTCTGAGCAATCTTGTCCAGTGCAAAGTATTGCTGTCTATGGTAGGGGGGTTGAAATGAGATGATTTTTAAGGTCCCATCGAACCCAAGCCATTCAAGGTTTTTTCCTAGGTTGCACCAACTTTGAGACCTCTCGAGTTTGTGAATTCATAAGCACTTCTGAACATAGCAAGTGGAATACTCAGCCACATTTTTTTTTAACCACTATGCGTTGTTTACAGCCAAGGTGTTCTTATTTAGTGTTCTTATTTATTTACCTCAGTGCTAGAGGTAAAGGCTAGTTCATCTGAGCTGAGCTCCCTGAAGATTCTTCACTGTTCTTACTGCATTCCTAGAGAGGAGAAGAGAGAAAATAAATGTTTTCAAAGTTGAGAGTCAATGAAGTGCACAAATCCAATTAGTTTCTCAATGGTCCTCAAGTGCCCAAGAGCCATATTTTCTCTACTTATTATTTTTAGTAATTAAACAAATCAACAACTTGTTATTTTCACAAATAACATTTATTTGTAGAGCTTTGTTTCCATTCTCCTTCCTTAACATACTGCTCAAGGTTTTTTACTAAACAAAAGTATTTTCCTATTTGTCCAGTAAAAGGCCTCACACAAGAATCTTTTGTACCCAGAAGAGTTACTTAACTGGCAGTCTCCCATCAATATAGAATAATCCTCACATGATAATTTTAGTGTGTATAATGCACGCAGAGTAATTCAAAACAAATTTTAAGATGTTTCAGACCATAAATTCCGTATTAGCACTAATGTCTATTCTCAGTTTAAATTGATTTTAACTGAAAAGTTTTGCAGTCTAAACAGTCCTACCTTTTTTCTTTTTTAATTACCTTGTGCATGTTTGACAACAATGAAACTGTCATTTGGTGGCTTGAGACACTAGCTCTTTCATGTAGGAAACCCACAGTGTAGCTAGAACTGTAAAAGTTACAGTGATCTGATCTGATCATAGACTTCCTTTTTCTTCCTTTTCCTTCCGCTGCAGACTCATTGCAGAGATGGGATATCCCTCAAATTATGATTTAAATTAGATTGTCACCATTATAGTACTGAAACTGCACTCCATGTGGTACATGTGTATGCTTTTAAGTCTATGAGAGAGAGGGAGGAATGATGCAATGAAATAAGTGTTAAAATTCTTATTAAAGAAAGTGCTCTAAATTTCCTTTGGCAACTAAAGCAGAATTAAAATAGAAGAAAAGATTCCCCTAAATATTTTTCCCGGGTAATATTGCTGAAGGCATGAGGCACACCTGTGGCTGCAGACTAAAGACACATTCATATGTAGGAAACGTGGTAAATTTTCAACTCTAATGGCAGACGTGTGAAGATAATGTGCAACATCTTGTAAATCTGCATTAATTCTGACAGTGTTGATCAGCTTTGTTTACAACTTTACTGTTTTTAGAATCCCTAGCTGATGACATCTTGCTGAAGTACCACTGAGTGTAGAACTTTTCAAGCGTCTAATAATATAATTATATTCTATGTACTTACATCAAAATAATCGTAAATCATGTCACCTCATTCATCTAAGATCTTAACCATCCTATTAAAGTCTTAAATTTCCCTAGTGACGTGATTGACTGGATTTACTCTTTATAGGATCAGTTTGTTTCATGTCCTTTTTTGTATGGGTCAGCTATCAGTAAGGCCACTTGTAGCACTGCTCCAATCACAAGAAGTTTAGTTCCCTACTGAAAAAAGGTACCCCAAATCTATTCATGATTTTATTCAAAAGTGTGACAAAATCCTACTATCGCTCCACTAGGTCTGCTTGGCAAGGCAGCTATAGTACTTTAAGCTGTATCCTTTGTTGTTGGTTTTTCTGTGCCTCTTATGTCTCTAAACGTAAATCTATTCCAGAGGGAGTGTGCATTGCTGCTTTAGCTCTGTCATTGTGTCCTGATTTGTGGAGCTAGCTACAACTGCAGCCAACCTCTAGGATGGTTTTCTACTCCTACAGTTAGTGGTCCATTTATAGCATAGGAATAAAAACCTCTAAGCAGTTTCACTGCTCTCTTATTTTGTATAAACAATAATATGTTGAATTAACACTTCTTTGAAGTATGTAGGAGGTATTCAAATACATACACACATCTGCTGTGAGGATTAATGTGACAGGGTTCTTTAAGTTAAATAATTTTTTTCAATATTTCTATATTTTCTATTCCCTAGTGCTCTATTACAAGTTCATTTCATGTCTGTCCGCTTCTTCACTACAGTTCTCTTCTGCTGTCTACATCTTGAAAGTCTGAACATATATTTAGAAAAAAATTATTAAATGAGGAGTTGAATTTCTTTCCTTTTTTTTTTTTTTTTTCCTCTCTTAAATCTGTATAGATTAGTAGTCTGAGCTTTTGGGTTTGGCTTCATTTCTTATTTTCTGAATGGAGTTCCCCTGAATACCATTTTCTTCCCTTTCCTACTTCCTTCCTGTATCCAAGTAACATTTGAACCCATTGATCAACACCAAAATTAACAGAGCAGTAGATGTCTCCAGAATAATGATATTCTTGAGTATTTTGTGAAAACAGGTGTTCAGGAATTGCTCAAAAGCCATATAAATAAACTCAGCAAGGTCTGTAGCTGAGGGAGCAGCTACAGTGGGGACCCAAGAATTGTTGAACACTGGAGGATATGTCTTTTAAACGTCTCAAATTAAGATAAAAAAATCTGTGAGAGCAGACTTCTGTTACCTTAACCAACTTTGCAAAATGCCCTTTGCTGCTGTGGGAAAGGACATGATTGGTCCATGCTTGCAATAGAAGGCTGTGATTAAATTTCAAGATGCCAAGCTTTGCCTTCTACCAAGTTCAGAGTTAACCTCAAGTTGGATAAATAGAAACTGAAGTGTCAACCTGTGGCTTTTTTCCAGATCTCACAGGGCTGTATCACTGAGGGCCTAGGCCTGGTACATCATTTTATTTTCTGTGAAAAGTCTTGCTAGTGGGCAAAGGGCCAGATAAGTATTTTTGCAGCAGCTTATGTTTCTGAGAAGAAGTTGCATTGTATGCTTTCTAGAATTTTTCTTCAAGGACAGTAGGCATTTGTGTTATTACAAAAGGAGTTTGATGCTATTCAAACAGGAAGCAATGCCAAAACGTGGATTTCCCTGAATCCCTGTTGACTGAGTCTGGGTTGTTCTCAGAAGGTCATAGAATGTATACTGAGTTGGAAGGGACCCATCAGGATCATCAAGTACAACTCCTAGCCCTACACAACACACCAGAAGAATTACACCACATGCCTGAGAGTGTTGTCCAAATGCTTCTTGAAAAGGCTTGGTGTTGTGACTGCTTCCCTGGGGACCCTGTTCCAGTCCTCAACCACCTCCTGGGTGATAAAACTTCTCCTGATATCCAACCTAAACCTCCCTAACTCAGCTTCATGCCATTTCCTTGAATCCTGTCACTGGTCACAAGAATGAAGATTGGTACCTGCCCCTCCAGTTCCCCTTGTTGGAGACCGCAGGGACTCCTTTTTGCCTTTTTGCCTGGACACAAGTTTGACTTTATGAGAAAAATGGAAAAATTGTCCTTCAGTTACTAAGGTTAACTAAATGCATCTATGTAGTAATGAAAAAGCAATAAAAGTAATATTAAAAAATTTCCAACACAAGCAAACATGATGCCTGTGACTTATTTAATCAATAACTATTTCCTTTAGAATTATTGTTTATCTTGTAAAGTCAAATAAAGAACCAGTATGCAATTTGTGCTTGGGCATTCCATTCAATTTATACTCTAATATGAATGCTTTCACTCAGTATATAAAGTCACAGAAAAGTGTTTTGTCTGCTAAAGGAGGGTGGCCAACTGATATACTTTGTGTTTTGCTGAAATGTAAGGCAAAATTAATAACCTCCTCTTCCTTTTTCTTTCTCACTGCTTTCTTTCCTGTTGGCAACCACTGTTTAAGATTGCATCTTCTGGTGAGTTTCTCATAAAGCCTTTATGTGTGAGCTCTCCCGCATGGTGAGCTGTCTGGGGACATCCTTCCCAGAGTATTTAAGGTCTGCCCAGTTTAAATTAACTGCAGGGTGAAAATTTGCAGGAAGGTGTTGCCGGAAAAAATAACTTGATCTTGACCCTGCAGAACCCAATCTGCTAGGAATTGAGTTGTGTGTGTTAATTTTTCTCAGGCGTTTTCTTCGTAGAGTATTTAAATTTTTTTATAAAATACATTTCCTGTAGAACAGACATTAAGTATGACTAAAATGTGGATGGGAATTTTGAGAAATTTTGTTACTGACTCATGCTGTGCTGAGACAGACATAGACTCTTTTAGACATATTACTGGGAATGAGGATCTGATTCCCCCTAGTCCATGCAATGATATTGCTGTACAAGACAGTGCTTTGTAATTTAGATTCCATGGACTTGCTCAGGATCATTGTGTAACAAGACACTTTTCAATGATTTCCACTCTGTGCTAAAGTTTCTGGTTGTATCTAATGTAGTGTATGCTATCTGCAGAATTCATTAATATTTTATCCTGTGAGATAAGGAGTATGAGGGAAAAACAAAAATTATTTTTTTTCCTTAGGCAGGTTTCCCCCTCTCAACTCTTCCTTTATGTCCAAAAATACCTGTCAGCTGTTTAGAAAACTGTCTGAATCTTTGAATTTAAATGGCTTTACATTTACAGGCTGTGCTCCCGATCATGTCAAAGATTGTCAGAGACAGAAATTGTACCACTTGAATAGAGTGGGAGAAGAACTGAAAAGATGCAGATATACAGCAGTAGTTGAAACACCTTGGAGCTTAATGCAGGAGAAGCACTAAGATGAGTGAGAGGGCTCTCTGTCATTCTTACCCTCTTTAGGTAATCACTGGCCTTAAGCAATGTGCACAGAACTGCAGGAAAAGTTGTGTAGGAACACCAGCTAAACCTGAAGAAGAGATGATAATACAATCTCAGCTAAGGGCATGACATTCCCATGATTAAAACCTTGATTGTCTGGACAAGAGCAATCCCAATGCTGTGTTTCCAATTTGGTTTTGCCTGATTTTACTTTAGAACATTTGGACATTTACACTTGCCCAAATGCAAGCTGCTTTCTTTCTCATCATGGCCAGGCTTCGCAAATGAAGATTTGGGAAGGGCTCTCCCCACGCTTGCTGCAAGCGCGCTGATGGCTAAAGAGGCCGATGCGAGATAGGCAAGTCCGGTTGCAAAAGGCACAGCAGAAAGTCTCCATAGGCGGTGTTGGTGAGGCACAGTTCTTTCTGCATTGTCTTTTCTCCTCCAGACTAATTCTGTGTGCATTCTCAAATGAATCAGCAGCGTTATGGATGATGTGTCTCCACGCCTCCCGATTGGAGGCCAAAGTGGACCATTGATGGTAGTCAATATGGCCAAGGCTGAGGTACTTTTTCAGGGAGTCCTTGTATCTCCTCTTCGGGGCTCCTCTCTTGCGGCAGCCGGTGGCAAGTTCACCATAGAGCACGATCTTAGGGAGGCGGTGATCCTCCATCCTGGAGACGTGCCCTGCCCAGCGCAGCTGCGTTCTCAGCAGCATGGCCTCAATACTGGTGACTGCTGCCTGTTCAAGGACAGACACATTGGTCACGTAATCAGACCAGTGGATGTTCAGGATAGTGCGGAGGCAGCGCTGATGGAAGCGTTCGAGGAGACTCAGATGGCGGCGGTAGATGACCCACGATTCACTGCTTTCTTTCTAGTAGAGCATTAAATATCAAGAAGTCAGTCTTTTTGCATGAAGTGTAAGGGTGTTTCAGCCCAGAGAGAGCCCATTTGGGAATTCATTGCATAGTGGGACTGAGAAACACTTATTGCATTTTTTTGGACAGCTGTCGTCCTACCTGTGGACCTACTTGCACTGTACAAGTAAAATGGCATTGTACACTGTTAAATTATTATGTATTAAAAGTGAATACAAATAGCACTGTCAGTTTCAACTGAAAATGCTCCAGTTACAAAATCTACAGATATTTCATTTTCTCCTTCCTTTAGGTGTTCACCCCAAGTTGCAGGGTTTCCTGCCTGCACTTTGAGGGGCAGACCTCAGCTCTTCCAAGTGCACTGGACATTTTTAGTCTACATCTACACTTGCTATCAATTTTTTAACTTAACTGTGGGACTAGACTTTTTTTTTTGTTCTTTTTTTTTTTTCCCATTTATGGATTGTCCTTAAAAGTGTATCCTAGATAATAAATTTCATTGTACATAATCCTTTTTGGACTGAAATCGGCAACTGATTGTTATGGTACTTCCCCCACAGAGGGTAATGTCAGTCCTGGCCAGTGAAGTAATCATTAGGATAACTTTCATGTCCCAGTGGCACATCACCTGCAGTAAATGTTCTTCTAGATAATAAGATTTCCTGGCTAGAATTCTGAATGAAAAAATTTTCTGGTTAAAAATGAACTTATTTAAAATCTGTAAGTTGTAGCAGACAGAGGTGGGGTTTTGTGGGGTTTTGTTTGTTTGGTTGGTTG
>VWZG01013051.1:36863-55013 GCA_013396735.1 Grallaria varia | reverse complement strand
GGTTGTTTTTTTGTTCTTTTTTTTTTTGGGAGGGGGTTTGGTTTGGGTTGTCTTTGTTTGCTTTTGTTTCTTTAGTAGCTGGGTTTTTTGTTATTTTTGTATTTCCTTTTATATATCTGGGTTTCTGCTGGATCTGAAAATTCTTGATTTTTGGTGTGTTTTTTCCAAGTTCTCTTTCTTTTCTTAATATTCCTAACAATGTGTGTGATAGAATAATGGTAGCAGCTATGTTCTGCACATCACAAATTACCTTATGTTCCTATACTCTTTACAATTTTCTTAATTATGGAAAATTTCCTGAAAATTTCAAAGTTCATAAATATAGTGGGGAAAGGGTTTGCAGAAAATATATTTTAGTACACTCAATGACAAAAAAGTAATGAAAATAACTTGGGCAAAACAATCAGTAAATTTTAATAATTTGAACATTTTCCAAGAATGTTTAAAACTGCAAGCATGAACCATATTATTAAACCTCAAAAACACAAAGAGTCACATTGCCAGATTTTTCATTACATTTTCCTTCTTTTTGCAGCTAAGTAGAAGGCTCACAAATTTTGTCTGAGTACTTGGATCAATATAACTGCACATTTTTCACAGTATTGGTAATTGATTTGTGCTGTTTCTTACTGCAGAACACAAATTCCCTAGTTTTCATGAAAATGTAGCTTCCTTTCCTGAAGTATAAATAAATGTTTACAACCCTTCAAGAATTGTCTGTCTTTATTAAAACTTTCCATGATCTTACTCTTCTTTTTCTGACAGACCCAGTCATCTGAGAAATGGTGCTTGTATAGACAGAGATCTATCTTTTTTCCAGAGGACTGCACACAGTTTGCATATGACTGAAGTATAACAACGACAGGGGAAAACACACACATACACAGAGGACAGAATGTTGGACTTCGTTATACCCTTATAAAAGTGTAAATTTCATTTTGTAACTCCTGTACTGTTGTTGGTCCTGGTGTAAGGATCTGCGTCTTCTAAAATACTAACAATCTATGATTTTACCGGCCATGTTTAATTCAATGCTCACTATCTGTACCATTCTCAGAAGACTTTGTTTTACTTCAAATTTTTAAAAAAAGTTATTTTCTGTTCAAAATATATTATTGTGGTTATATTATTATTATTAGCATTAATATTAGCATTATCATTATTATCATCCAGCAGGAAAATACCCAAATACGCAGAAGTTTGGAATTGGGGGAGACTTTCAAGGGAATTTTTTTACAGGTAGCAACTCTGAATCTTTTTCATAACATTGTCTTGAATGCAGAGAAACAACATGAATACTTGCTTTCAATTTTGGTGACTGAAGGCAAGGTATAAGCAATTACCACCTACAGAAGACGGTCCAAGGGCAGAGCAGGTTTTCTGCCTTGAACACTGTCATAAACCAACAACCAAGGCAACTGTACAGGCACAGACAAGATATGCAGCTGGGAAGGGAGTCATACAGTATCTCCCAACAATATCTGAATGAACGTAGATTTATGTAAATATGCCCATACCTGCCAGCTATCTCTTCATTTGTTTTAAGGTGAAACTTTTTTCATGTTCAAAGACAGAGCATAGCATGCCTTATGCACATGTATTTGTCCAACCTCAACACCTAGAATAGGAGACTCTAGAGTGGATCAGCTTTTGGGGTACCCATTTCCCTCCATCAGCTACGAGCAGTGCCCAGATACCTGTGATGGACTGAATCTTCTTGACTCTGCTTAAAGTAACTACATTACCAGAAAGATACCAGCATCAGCCCACTGTCACCTGGGAAACAGCACTTTGAGTTCAGCCTCCAGCTCAAGAAGTCTTGACACTGCCTGTGAGAAACAGGGTTTGTATATTGGGAATGATATCAGCATATGTATGCTCTGTTCCTACTGTCTTTCCTGAATAGCTAGTCCATGCTGTTGTCATTGGGAACACTACAAGGTAGATGGACTTGTGCTCTTAGGTGGTATACCTTCAGGTTATTGTGAGAGTAGCCAGAAAATAAATACTGGCATTTTGAAATTACCTCCTGAAGTCAGACAGCCAACTGTTCAGCAACGGGCTCTATCAAAAAAACCACAACCTCTCCTTACCCTACAGAAACCCAAACCAAACCAAATAACCAAATATGCGCCCCCCTTCCCCCAAACCACAATCAAACCTCACCTTCTCCCGAAAGAATATTTAGGTTTGCATTTTCTTCATCAGCCTTTAAAATGTTGTCACCCATGCATTACCAAGAAAATATTGGTTAAATAATTTAATTTTCTGCAGTTTAGGGGGTGAGTGATGCAGAAATGAGAGCTTTAACACCATGCTAAGTGTGGGCTGAAATTCGCTTGATTTCTGGCTGGATGTACACTTGCCTGACAGCAGATGCTGTTGCGGTTCTTGGGTTTTGATCTTCTCATTGTTTATGCTGGAGTTCCTTGGACATAATTTCCAATCTGTCCTATAATTAGCTTTTGCTTCCACAGAAAGCAGAGGGACAGATTGTGCAGCAGCAGCTGGTGCACACTTATGCCAGCACAGAATTAGGAAATGGCTGGTGTGAGTCCCTTGAATGAGGACCTGGGATTTTCTGCTGGATCTCCTTAGCTGGATGAAGCCCAGTAAGGAGACCCTCCCAGGGCTGCTTATCAAGAAGCTGTCTGTGCTGTTCTGACTGTGTGAAGCAGCTGCTGAGCTCACAGCCTCTGTGTGCAGACAGAGTCTAAATCATATGGGTGGTGGCTGTTGCTATAGACCTTTATCACAGAGATACTGAGAAAAGTTGGGGATGTGTTGCAGAGTCTATCACAAGCTCTTCTGTTCCTGGGACGGCCTTTTTCTGGGGCTGTTGCCTCTGCTGAGTTTATTGATACCATAATGATAGAAGTGATAAACACTCATTTTTGGTGCCTGATTTCTCCTGGATGCTATGAAACTGAGCACTGCTTATGCTGGAAAGGCTACTTGGGTTCACTGTAGTACAGACATTTTGTCATTAAATCACAGAGGGGCTTCTGCACACTCAGCTTGCAAGGAGAAGTAAAAGGAGTATAATTCTTTTAACTTAGGCTTGGATCCACTCAAAGGTACATATATTTATTGAAATTTACATGGTTTGAGGTTTTTTATTTTTTTAAAAATAATATCTTACTTTGTTGACCAGTATGATGAAAAGCCCTTTTGGCTGTATTACTTGGGTATTGCAACAATCTGTTTTATAGTAATGTGATTTATTACACATTTCTAAAATTAATATCTTTCCCTGCACCTTCAGTGGCTGTCATTATCCAGATTGCTGTTCTGGAGCTTTATCACATACATTAATAAACTTTGGTCAATGATCATTGTACAAGGGTCTCATGAACTATCTATTTATTTGTACATTTTTCAAAAGTCTCATGATGAAAACTGCCAAGTAGCAAACAACCTTGACTGGACAAATGACAGAACCATGTGAGTAATGCTTGACATACTCGCTCCATTGGGAATTTTTCACTACCAGTTAGATAGACTGAACAGCAAAGCTACAACCCATTGAAAAGTGTGAATTAAAGGATACAGGTAACAGCACAGTTGTTTTCATCCATCCCCCATACTATAATACCTGCGTAGTGTATTGAATGCTTTTGCACATTTATTTTCTCAGTGGTTCTGTGAAATATGACATCGGTACCCAAGTATCACTGGTGGGCTGCCCAAGACCAAATAGGCAGGTCCTGGCTGAGCTGGCTGGGTCTTTACTAGCCTGCCTAGTACTGACCTCTCCTTCCTCTTCATCCCAAAATCTACAGGAACATGATCCAGATGAATGGTTTGCCTTTGCTTTTCAGAGGTTGAACCTGTGTTAAACATGGGTTTTGTTTCCTTTGCACTGTATTTGTGTCAGTAGACTTTGCTTTCTATGGTAGTTTTGTCTACTGAAGATTTATTCGTGTTTCTGTCTGGTACTTATTCATGCCAAGTAGCCTCAGAAAATTCCCCCACAGCTATGTCTGTAATGGACTGCTGAAGCAAGATTTTATGGTTGTAGTTTCAGAGGTATTTAAACCTGTATGGTTTATAAAACTGAGCTGCATGCATACATGACAACAAATCTCTTCTGTGATAGTTGTTTTCTTATTATTTTTCCCTTTGTAGAGGAAAAAGGAGATAAATATTTCTCTTAATCATGTTCACCTCTAACCATATATAAGCCCTGAAATTTAGAACACATAAAACAGGAGGGAAGGGGATAGTGGGAAAGATTTGCAAAAGATTTGATGTCTCTTGAAAGACACGGATGAAATTTCACCTAACAAAGAAGATGCAGTGGATCAGGTAAGTGTCAGTGTTTTGAAATGAATAGAAAGATTTTATGGTAATAAGAGCAACTGAAGATGCAGATAGGCTCTGTGGAGATTTCCCAGAGTATTTAGATACATAATCCCATCAACCTCATGATAGCTTCCCAGGTATTTCTTGGTGACTTTTTGATTATAGTCTGGAGTTTTTATTAAAAAGCAGAGCAAAACCAAACCGATCAAACAANACTACACACTGAAATGGTACAATTTATGCATTAAACACTGTTTACAGCTCATGTAAGTATGACAGGACAAGAGATCCCTTTATTATGCTTTAGAAAGAGCAGCTTTCTGTTGGGTTACAGGAATGCATTTTTGTTAGATAAGTAATTCTGCATTTTAGGGTCATCTTCATCCAAATGAACTGATGTGTTCTTTCTCATTCCTAAGAATTTTGGTGCAGAGAACCTTTCAGACTTTGAGAATATCACTCAGAAACCTTCTACTTGATCAGTGCTCTGTATTAGGTAAATGTGCAAGCCATTCAGAAGTATAAAATTCCAAAGCAAATTAAGTAAGTCTGCTTTTCCCTCTCCCAGTGGCCTGCCTTAAGTGTATTATGGCTAGTGGCACTACATTGAATCTGCTGGTTTTGGTTTTTCATGAGATTTTTCAAAACTTCCTTTAAGGCTTCCATTCTGAGTAACATTCTGCTTTTCTGCCTAGAACCATCTGTGAAAGACATAAAGACTGGAAATTGCCAACTCATGAAACATAGGCCAGGGTGTTTTGATGTCATTTCAATGGTGTTCCCACATCCCCTTGTGCTATCTCTTTAAATAAATTGGGTTGATGAGTGCTTGAGAATGTAGTTTTACAAATTATCACTACCAAAGAATATTCAACTTTATTGGTTAAAAATAACTCTAGTCCTTCTTTGTCCCTGTATTTGATTGACATAACTTATTTATGCAACTTTTTACCAGCTTGCCATAGCTTTGTTATTAGAGCTATTCTCATTTTTCATTTGCATTGTCCTCCTTTGAATGTTTGGAAGGTATTGTGTTATTGATTGATTTTGTTGGATTATTTTTCTTTTCTTGGTGTCTTCTGGATAAAAATCTGGATTCAGTAAGGAAGACCATCCTAGTATTCAGCATAAGTCCTGGTCCTTGTAGGGGACTTTTAACTACCTTGTCATCTGCTGGAGTAGCCACACAGCAAAGCAGTCCAGGAGATTCCTGGTAATCCCTGAAGACAGCTTCCTGCTGCGGGTAATGAAGGATTCCAAAAGGAATGGTGAGCTGCTTGACTTCACAGTAACAAACATGGAAGGCTTTGTTGATGCGAAGGTTGAGGTCAGCCTTGGCTGTAGTGAGCATGAGATTGTAGAGTTCGCTATTGAACAAAGAAGCAGCAGGACTGAGCAGGATTACAGCCATGCACTTCAGGTGAGCTAAGTTTAGCCTCTTTAGGGATCTTGGAATAATCTTATGAGCAGGTTCTGCAGGCAAGAGGGGTCCAGGAGAGTTGGTTGATATTCAAGGATCAAGAACAGTGTATCCCAATGAGCAAAAAATTCGGCAAAAGGGGTAAGAGACCTATGTGGATGAATAAGAACTTCTGTCACTACTCAAGTGTATGCCGGTAATATGCAGAAGATATAAGCAGGGCCAGGCCACTTTGAATCGGTCTACCAACATTGTCAAAGTAAGTAGAAATGAGACAAGGAAGGCTTATCTGGAATTAAATCTGGACAAGGATGTCAAGGACAAAAGGAAGGGTTTCTTCAAATACATCAATAACAAAAGGAGAACAAAGGATATGGTGGACCTATTACTAAATGAAGGGAGACTCTGGTAATAGAGAATGCAGAGAAGACAGAGTTACTGAATGCCTTTCTTACATCTGTCTTAACTGAAAAGACCAGCCTCCAGTCTCTGACTCAGGAGGCCAGGGTAAAGGAATGTTGGAAAAAAGACTTTGCCTTGCTTAGAGGACTGGGTTAGAGAACACCTGGCAAACTTGACATCCACAAGTCCATGGGCCTTGATGAGTTACGTCCATGAGCCTTGATGAGTTACGTCCATGAGTACTGAGAGAGCTGGAAAACACCACAACAAGGCCACATCATCTTTGAAAAGTTGTGATGACTTGGAGAGGTGTCTGAGGATTGGAAGAAAGCAAACATCACCCTGGTCTTCAAAAAGGAGAAGAGGTCTCAGGGAACTACCAGTCAGGCAGCCTCACCTAAGTTCCTGGAAAGGTGATGGAGAGCCTCCTTCTGGAGGCCAGGTCTATCTACATGGATGACAAGAAGGTGACCAGGAGTAGTCAGCATGGATTCACTAAATGGAGTAAAGACCTGAGCAACCTGATCTGATTCCATGGCTGAGCTGGCTCTGGGCAGGAGGTGTGAGTGGAGACCTCCTGAAGTTCCCATTGACCTGAATTGTGTGGCCATGCTAAGTGGGTGGGCAGGTCAGTATTTCATAATCTTATAACAGTTAATGATTCTATTGTGATCTGAACTAGAAAAGAATTTGCTTAAAGTCTGTGTCTTTAAGCAAGGCAAATGAAAAGCCAGTGAATGCTAGAATTATTCAATAATACACTTATTAAAAAAAAAGGGGGGGGGAAGGAGAAAGAGTGTAGTGATAAAAGATTTGTATTTCCATTTAATAAGGCAATTGTTACTTTACTTATCTTTTTAAATCCCTTTCCCCAAGGAATTTGGGGTGTGAGATAAGAGAATACTATAAGAAAATAATGGTGGTAATTGACTGAAGCAATTATTTAAAAAGAGAGGAAAATAGGAGGGTTCTGGCAAAAGGAAAATTTCAATAACAATTCTCCACAGGCAGAAAATAATTTTATTTGAGTGCGTAATTAATAGATTTGTTGAAAAAGTACTTAGATTTTGAAATATTGTGAAAAAACTTCTTTTCAGTTGGATTAAGATGAATGGGTTCTCCAGTAGAATATGAAACCTTATTGCTCAGTGATTAGATAATTCATTGCACCTAGGTTTGTTTGAATTTTTGCTTCTTTACTCTCTTCCTCCACTTGCTCCTATGGCTTCAGGGAGAGGCTGGAAGGAAAGAAGACAAAAGAAAANTTGATTAGTGTCCTTTATCTAAAAGGCATCCAAGCAGTCAAAACTATATCACGTGGTCAATGTGAGACTATTTACTGCACAGGAATATAGAATAGGAGGAAGGTGATATTATGTACAGAACAATTAAATTACATACCAGTGCAGTTCAGAGACAGTAGCATACCCAACACAGGATACTTAGAAAGCAATGAATGTCCATTGAAGCTTGAGTACTGGGGTAGGGAAAGAACAATAATTTGTGATGCAAAAGTCCCACAAATTTCCTGCAGAAATAGGGACAACCAGCTTATTCTAAGATTAGTATTAAATGTTTCTTCATGAAAACATGGAAAGGCACTTGAAAAATTCTTAAGATTCGAGTCAAGAGAGAAATAACCAAAACATGCTCATGACCACTCCTGTGGTAGACTTGCACTCCTTTAAGACCAAACAAACATCAGGAAGACCAGTTATCCAGCTTTTTGATTTTGGATTTCAGCTCTGAGGGAGCAGGGGCAACATGAACAGGTTATTGGACGTTTCTCTGACCAAAAAAAAATGGAAGTGAATTAAAACTATTGATGACAGGTGAAACACGGTGATTTTGAAAACTTCTGTCAATTTGTGCCAATGGTTTTGGAATTTTTATCAGCATGATCCACCCAGTTTTCTTGTGAAGAGAAACTAATGTTAGTGAGGAAAAAAGGACTATAAGTGTGAGCTTACCCAGATTGAACAGATGCTTTCAGGTACCTGAGAAGGCTATAGAAGGGGTGCATAATTTTGCCTTACGCAAAAGCACTCAGATTATTTTTAATAAATTTTTGTTTGTGTGTGCTTGCTGAACATTATTTTCCCCTCCACATTCTTCTTTGCGATTTCCCTCTCATTTTTATTTTGGAAAAAGCTTGAACTTAGTGGAAGTCAACATTGCAGACTCCTTGAAATCAGAAAAGTTTCCCTTTAGACTGAAAGTACAGTTAAAGCCTGTTTCTAATAGAGGTCTATACTAAAACCTCATATCAAAAGGCATACTTATATTATGGAAATTATGCTTTTCGCCCAGGCCATGTTTGAGCTTTACAGTCAGGGCCAACCCCTAATTATTTTTATTGTCTTTTTTTTAACTTTTCACTGGCTTAGCTTGTGTCCAGATCTCTTTGAACAGAAGCAACATTTTTAAATAGCATCATTGTGTGCTAAAAAAGTTAAAAATCATTTACCGAGGTGCTGTATTTTTGAGTTTTGTCAGCCCTTTGTTGGGCAGCATAGCCTTGTTATGCATTTACATGAGTCCAAAACTTCATTTTGAGGCTTTTCTAGGCATCCATGTGTATCAAATAATGGCTAAAATATAGAGGAAATGCTACAGACAGAAAAACTAGAGTTCAGAACAACTGGATTCACTTCAGGTTGCATTTGTTAGAGACCAGGCCTGCATGTCATGTTATAATATCCAGTTTAGTCAGGGAGATTAACCAGTAGCTATTCTAAAGACAGCTTCATTAATGGGCTTAAACTGGGGAAATGAAAAATTATTATTTCAATTATATCTAAAGAAATAAAAATAGTAATCATAATTTAGACTAGTCAGGAGATGTGAATTGCAAGATTAAGCGAGTTTAAATTACCTGTGCAATGCTTGGATTCTGTTTTCCACGGATTTAGACACTCTTTAGGACATCTTGAAAGTGATCTTCACCGATGTCAGCTGCTCCCAGGGTTCCAGGAGGGAACAGTCTTGGCTTTTCTCCTTGATTCAGAAGTGATCATTATAAATATCTTTTGGTATCTGCTGAAGAACAGAGTTTATGAAATTTTATGCAGCAATTTCTGCTTCAAACCAGGAAATCTGAGTTTGAAGTACAGCATATCTGGATTAGCCAGAGAACTGCAGAAGGGTGGTATTCTGCGACATTGCTATATTTTGTCCTCAAGCTTCACTGAGAAGTAGGATGAAAAATTGTTATATGTTATTATTCTAGAAGTCAAATAATGTTATTCTGAAGATGACAAAACCTGTCTGACTGGAGTCATTGATGAAAATTAAGTACTATAAACTCAGTGGAATTCTTAATTAAGAGAAATTTCACTGGATTAAAATAAAAATTACCTTTTAATTTTCAGAAATTAAACTGAAACAAATTAATCTACGTTCCTCTTGGGACATGAATTTCCATAAATGTATTTCATTTAGGAACAAAAAAGGGAAATATACGGCACAGGTGTGTCAGTGCCATGAATCCATACCATGTGCCTTAGAGGCAATANAACAAAACACCCCAACCCCCCCCATGAAAACACAGGTTTATTTTTTGTTTTCTTGTCAAAATTTAAAATCTGCAACAAAAATTTCCTGGGTTTTTTTGTTTGGTTGGTTTTAGTTTTCTTTCTAAAAACCATTTCAGAGGAAAATTCATGGTTTTCAGTGTAGTTGCATTATAGAATCAGAATTATAGAATTATAGGATGATGTAGGTTGGAAAGGACCTTAAGAATCATCTAGTTCCACCTCCCTGCTTTGGACAGGAACAAGTCTCACTAGACAGCTTCTCTGGGTAATCGGTGCCAGTGTCTCACCATTCTTACAGTAAATAGGGTCCTTCTAATATTTAATGTAAACGTACTTTCTCTCAGATTGAAGCCCTTCCTCCTTGTTATGTCACTACAGGCCCCAATAAAAGGTTTCTCTCCATTGTTCTTGCAGGCTCCTCTGCCAGGCACTGGAAGGCTGCAATTAGGTCACCCTGAAGCCTTCTCTTTTCCAGGCTGGACAATTCCAATTCTCTCAGCTTTCCTAGTAGAAGAGGTGCTCTATTCCTCTAATCAGCTTAGTGATCCTCTTCTGGACTTACTCAAGCAGGCTGATGTCCCCTGTGTGCTGGGGACTCCAGAGCTGGACACAGTACTCCAGGTCGGGTCTCAGAAGAGCAGAGTAGGGGAGCAGAATCACCTTCCACAGCCTGCTGGCATCACTTCCTCACATCCAAAGCTCTGTCTTGGGGAATATTGCCAAGCTCTGGTGTCTCAGAAGAGAATGAGAATTATGGGATTTATTCTTTCTAGAAAACAGACTAGTAATGAAATTTGGAACATCTGGTTATCAGAGTGTTTACTAGAAAAGGAATAATCCTCTCATTAGAAATGGCACATCTGGTTACTGTATTCCTATTCCAATGTGAGTTGTAAGAATAATCATGTAGTTTGAACAAGTACTGGAATGGGTCTGCCTGACAGAGACAGAAAGAAAATATTCAGATACAGCTCACTCAGCATATTCCATCTCCTAGAAATTAGGCAGCCTATTTTTTTAAAAGACTCTCAGTACATTTGAGAATCTTATTTAGATGCTTCAGTTCACCCTCAGGTTTTGGAATCTGAATTTAAATGGTAAACACTGGGCATGAAATTTTGAAAGCACTTTCTGGGTTAAAAATAATGCATTTGCCTACTTTGGTGTATATACACACACAGAGATCTGGTTTACTGACTTTTTCAGGATTTTACCTGGGTTTATGAAAATCAGGTATATATTCTTTATACATCCCACATAGTTTGGTACTTGTTGGTCTGTGTGCATACCTAAACACTCAATTGATGTACAGACATAAAATAAAGGTGCTTATAAATGGGTAAATTCTAATTTGCCTATTACTATCACTTTACTGTCATTGCTGGAGCAATAATTTACAATATGCTTACCTGCCCAATATTTCCACACTTCCTACAAGGATATGCAATGGGATATAATATTTTGGCCAATTATTTTAAATAAAATGATTTTATATTTATAAGAGCAGAACAACCAAGCATACTTCTTTAGAAAACTTCAAAGATATTACAAATTTTGGGAAAAAAAACCCCAACAAAATCCATTAAATCCCTGTAGAGAATGAGAGAGTGGAATTTTTTTGTGTGTATCTGACAATAGCAGAAATTACAGTGTTATACCTAATTTAGATGCAAAACTAGTTCTTATGACTTTTAGAAGCTATGTGTGTAATTCATATATACATAGGGATATACACTTTCTACTGTTACTGTGGTTTAGCCACTTGCTCATGCTCCCCTCAGTGGAATGGGGCAAGGAGAATTGGAAAGGCAAAAGTAAGAAAACTTGTGGGTTGAGACAACATTTACAATAAGGATATTAAATTGAAATGAAAAGATAATAAAAAAGAGAGAGATATAAAACCCAAGAGAGGTGATACTAATGAAAACAATTGCTCGCCTTTAAAGAACTACTGCCCAGCCAGCCCCTGAGCAGTGGTTCCCCTCACTAACCTTCCCCCTTCTTTATATGGTCATATGATGCCACACGGTACGGAAGCTTTGAAATATCCTCTTGGCCAGCTGGGATCAGCTGTCCCAGCTGTGTCGTCTCCCAAACCCTTGTGCACCCCCAGCCTGCTGGCTGGTTGTGTGGTGTGAGAAGCAGAAAAGGTCTTGGGTGTGTGTCAGCCCTGCTCAACAGGAAGTAAAATACCCCAGTGTCATCAGCACTGATACCAGCACAAATACAAAACATAGTCCCATACTAGCCACGATGGAAAAAACTTACTGCACCCAAACCAAATGCAGCACAACTGTTCATAAACCTATTTTTCCATCAGTGTGTTCGATGTTATGTTAGTCAGAATGAAAATCCTGACAAATCCTTTACTAATCAGAGTCAAACAATTTAACAATAGAACCTCTTGACTGAAACCTATAAATTCTCTCTTACAACACCAGAAAAACAAATATCAGTGAGAACAGATACGACAAATCGATCCTGAATTTTTCCTTCCTAAAAAAACCCAAAAGAAAATTATTTCTTTAGCCTCAAATAGCAAAACATTTGTAAATGCCACCTGCAAAGTCTTACAGGACAGTTCAGTGAAGTCAGCACACTGGTGGAATGGATTTGCTTTTGCTTTTTTCTAAAGATGAAACAGGAAAAAACATTGAGCTCTGGTTTCACACACATGGTAAACTTAGGGATTTCAGGAGAGACTGGGAAAAGTGCTTTATTGTGCATCAGGTAATTTGTACCAACATGCCACAAAAACATATGCAGTGAAGATGCTGCTTTACCAGCTCAGCTGTGCTCAGGGTTCTTTGAAAACCAGGAGAAAGCCATGCCTACAATTCACCACTGAGACCTTAACTCTGTGATCCAGATACCTCAGGATAGCCATACTAATGGAGGAAGGATAAAAGATCATTTTAAAATAAACTTAAAATTCTAATTCTGGTTTCTGAAAAACTCCACAAACAGAGAAATATTAGTATGTCTTATGGAACTCAGCACACCGTATTCCTATTTACAATGTGTTATTATTTAGGATTCTACTCGAGATTAAATGCAAATCTGAGTTAAGTGTCAGGAACTGGAAATTTCAAAAATGTCTGAAAGAAATCTTCCTCTATCTAAGTTGCTGCTTGAATTACTCTATGTCAATTCTCCTGTAAATGGGATTAGCACGGAAAAAAAAGTATAAAATATTTTTTATGGTCCACCTCACCATACAGAAAATAAATCTTACTTTATGAATCTGTTGAATTCACTAACAAGTTAAACTTGCACCAGAAATAGGGCTAAAGAAATAAGATTAAAAATTGAGATAAAAGTTTGCTTGAACTTCTGGATGTTTTTTCTATAACTATGTCTACTTCTTGCATAGTAATTTCAGAATAGGTTATTTTGCATAGACAGATGACCAACACAGATGCCCAATCCTCCTCCTCAAGCTGCATTAGACTACAGGAATAAATTGCTTTTAATCCATAAACTATACAAAAAATCTATTGAAATGGTTCTTAAAATATGCAAATCCTTCATTGCCATCCTCAAAGGTGTATGGAACTGGAGTGGGTTATATTTTATGTCACCTGCATGTTTGATCCATTGACTGAAGTTGCACAAACAGGTGGACCCAGTGTACCCAGAAAGGAATATAATATGTTTGTGATGTTTGCATGGTGGTGGCAAAATCTTTCATGTCTATTTCATGACTTCAAGAATGACCTGTTTTTGAGATTCTGGGGGTACCTCCACAACAATTATTTGAACTAAATTAGGAGAAAGTTGTTTTCCATTCTTATTCTGTATGAGGCTTTCTCCATTTAAACTGCTGAGTTTTCAGACTGCTGTCATTCCCAGGACCTTCGGCAGGACTGTGGATGCCCAGCAGCTCTGCAAAGCAGACCTGAAACATCTGTGATTATTATGAAAATTCTCATGAAGTCAATGGGAACTGAGAGAAAGCTGCAGTCAGTCATTGATTAGCTGCCTTTCCATGACAAATGTTTTGTTGCTGTCCTGTTTTGCTCCTGCAAACAGATTCATAAAAACAATTCTTAATTTGAGCAGGGCTACTTTTTAAAGTGAGGATTACTCAGGTATGTAAAGTTTCTCAGGACCAAATCCTTATCCATCATTAAATAAGTAGCTTTTTATTGTCTTCTAAGTACCACAGGAGTTCAGCATCAACAAAGAAATCTTCCACAAGAGTATTTTCCTTTGTTCCTTCAATTTGTGTTGAATTGTACTTATCTCAAATAACAGTGTCTATTCTGTAAAGGTTACATAAAAAACAGGCGAGCAGGATATTTTTTACACACCTCATGTTCCTCCTCCTCTTGCTGACAGCAGTTTGTAACTTTGGCAGCTGTGTAGAGCTTCACCTTTGCTCATTGCAGAATTAAGGATTTTAAGAAGTTTGATTGGTTAGCTTCCTGTCTGTTGAGAAACATGAGGCTTGCTTCTGTGCACTGTTGAAAAAGTTTAGATCAATTATTTGACCTTTCTTACTTAACTACTCCATAGCTCTTCACTGTTTTTAAAATGAATATAGAAACACTTGGAGAAAGTGATCTCTAGATGGAGTCTAAGGAAAACTACAATCCTATTCGAAGGATTTCTTCTATTGTGGTGATTGCAGTTATGAGGACTTAGTATGTCTAGATCTGTAGACAAAGAGAGGCCTGGCTTCCAGGTATATGGTTCCCAGAGTTGAAATAGCTGCCCTGAAAAATTAACCTTATTTTCCTGTGCAGTACAATGAAAGTTCTAGGACTCAAAATGTGGTTTGTGACTGCCTAATCAGTTTTGATGAGTTTCAGAATTCAGGAAAGGAATAACTAAGTTGCCATATAGGAAATGGCAAGGAGAGTAAGTTGCTTGTGAAATTCCACCCCTTTACAGCTCTTCAGACTCACCAGTAGCCTTGAATTAAGTACCTATGTGACACAAAGATTTGCAGTTTAGAGCTATCTGATCTATAATTCTCTGTCTTTTTCTCATTGACAAATGACTTGTTCAAAGGACTTCATCTTCAAAATCCAAGTATCTTGATCACAGTGACAGAGCAGATTACTAGGCTGTATTGGCTAGTAGGCAATCTATAACAGATAAGGAAAAAAGCTCAGCTGTCTGGCTTAGCTNGGTTTTTTTTTTTAGGGAGGAGGGTAGGGACTAGACAACCTTGAAAGTATCTTCCAACACAAACCATTTTATGATTTGGGACATTGATTTTTTAATTTTTTTAAGCTATTTGGAAATGTGTCTAAGCCATGACAGTGTCATAAAATAGTTTTAATTTTATATCTGTTAGATTAGATTTTGCTCCCCTTAATGAATCTTTCCTTATAATCTTAATTTATTTTTCACAGGCTTTAGAGACAGAAGGGAGGGGAAAATACTTGGGTGTTTCATAGCTTACTGTTTTTAACATTTTATCCTTATTTTCATGGCTTAGGTGTGACCCAAGACAAGTTTTAGATCTGTTCTATGTATAGACGAATACCTATCCTCTTTTTCTCAAATCCACATCATTGAAGCTGGTAGCTGATAAGAGAGGGGAGTTTGAAAGAACTTGTATAGGGTTTTAAATAAGCTAAGTTACTAATTGATAAGGTTACAGGCCACTGAGATTTTTGGGGGTAAATAGAGAAGGAAGGGCATAAATCTCTGGGTCAGAGGGGTTCTCTGCCCCTCTGGGTAGTCTCATTTTTTCTTTTTAAAGCTAGTCATTATACTCAGTAACTGCAGGTACAGGAAAAATAAAAAGATCTGAGGCTTCAGCCTTGTCCCCACCGAGCAGGATCAGATGTGACTTCTAACAGACTTTGATCCAACTGGATCTTACAAACTTTTGAGGATGAAGCTTCCATGACTTCTGTGATTTTAATATCCTAACTGTACAAATAAATGTATGCCCCAAGCTGAAAAGTTTAAGACTTGATTTTTCTAGTCAGTATCATTGATATATTTTGTCTTCTGAGAAATCATATTGGTTAAATAATAAGTCAGTAAATGCAATGTTTAGACAGAGGGATAATAACAAAAAGACTTCTATTTAAGCTGCTGCCTTGATCTTTCACACAAAACACAGATCAAAAGAAGCTTATTTTTTTAAGATACATAATGAAAACATCTTTTCTGAGTGTTAAATTGCATGGAATTTGCCATTCTGCATGAATCTGAAAGGGTTCATCAGGCCAGGAGTTTCATCAGTAGTGTTCTATCCTGCCTTCTTCCAATGCAATTGAATTTACAGAAATCTGGTGCCTCCTTTTCTCCCTCTCTGACTTAGAAATACTATGCTCTGACTCTTGCATGAACCTTTTGTTAATAGTAAATTATACACAGAATAAATATATTTATTCCATAAACTGCTCTGTATCCTAAATTTGCACTCAGAAGAATTTCTTCTGGCTGTCAAATTGATGTAGTAAGAGAAATCAGACTGATCTATGCAAAAATGTCCATTTTAAACTTTACTCATCTTCAGGCTGTCTAGTTACATACAGGATACCACAATATTATTATATTTAGCTCAAAACTGGAATGAAAAAAAGAAGACAAAACCATTACAGGAGCTTTTTACATTTATTTCGCTTTGTTCTGGTTTGCTTGTGAGTTTGTTTTCCAAACAATCCAAACAGTCCCCTGCTTAACTAACATGATTTCTTTGTTTTCAAGTGCATCTTAACTGCTGACCTCCTGAATGGGGCACCCTAACTCTGGAGTACCAAGGCCACACAGGAAAAGAGCCTTCAAGAGTCACATTTTCTGTCGCACTCTTCCTGGAATATCTTTCAGCTCCCAGAACGGGCAATCTAACATTTTGTTCAGTTTTGGTTCTGACACTGCAGTCAAAGAGACTATCTTCTTTCCCATGGCCACCAGTGCTGAAACTAGGACCAAGTCTGATGCTGAATCCTTACTACTCCAGTCCTAAAACTAATAATCCCAGAGATTTTTAACTGAATTAAAATTCTTCATCTTTCCTTCTACTGAATGAAATATGACATTCTAAGTAGCTTTCAGAATTTTAGTTTTAACTGGAAGTGTTTTTCCAAAGTATGTTCACACACATTTCAGGGTACGTGAGACAGATATCAATATGTCTATTTAATTAATGCAAAAGCATATATCAAGGTGTTACAAAATTAAGAACAGCTTTGACTGCAATAGCTAATGCCTTGCTGTATTTTCCTTTCAGGACAATTTCGTGTCTTCAAACTGAATCCTTTAGAATGGCTATTTTGTGACAGAGAGCACCTGTAATTTTAACTGAAGAGTAGGTGCCTAATTTTCAAAACTCATTCTAAAATAAGCCAGAAATAATACAGTACATCAGAACTGATGCAGCAAGGTTGGAAGACTATGGAAGCTGGAATGGCCTGCTCAGAAAACTGTTGTCTGACTAGAGACATGTGTGTTTGTTTGTGAAATCTGAATTTCATGCGAAGATTTACACTGTCATTTTTTCATCTTTGATGTTCCATTAGCAAATAAGCAATCTAATTTCTATTAATTCTTAGTTTTGAGAATTAGCTTTTAATGCCTTTAATCATGTTTTTATGTATTTAATCATATTTTACCTATCAAGTAGCTCACCTTTTCCCTGTCTTACTTCAGTGCTGTCTCCCTAGTCAAAACAACAGGAGTAAAGTTCATTTTTTTGAAAAGGGTCTTTTTATAAGTTATCGCACTGAAGACAAGCTTTGATCCACAGAACTCATTTAAGGCAGGACTGAACTTACACCTTTCAATTTTTTTGTCTAATAGTTATTCCTTACTTGCAATTAAGTTGGATGTCAGAAATGAAATATTACTTTGAGGATGAGATGGATTACTGATAGTTGGCTTACTGTGCTTACCCTGCTCCCACTGACATTTGAGCTGGTTTTATTTCTTTACTCACTTTAACATTTTTCAAAATCAGAAAAACAATGTAATAGATTGTCCTTCTGCCTAACTGTTCAGCTATGTCTACTTTGCTGACTCCTGTAAAGAGCCAACAGGGTTTAAATTCAGGAAAGATTCAAGTGACTGTTCTTAACATTTATTAATTTTCCAGGCATTCATTACCAAGGGAATAGATATTTAAAGAAATCATACAATTTTAGTATTTATGTGTTTGTTTGTTTGTTTCTGTATCTGACTGATACTGTTGAATTTCTATTAAAGTAAAATGAACTCAGCTCATCTACACCATCAGAGAAGCTGACCAGAACACCAGTAATTGGTTATTTATTAGCTGTGCTCTTAAATAAATATTGTGTGATGTAAAAGAAGGGGAACCAAGTCCTTTTTATTTGTTTCATGCTGGATTGATACATCAAGGAAGAAAAGCAAAAAGCACCAGCTACCCTTCTGTGGGAGGTCAGGGGAATATTATACACCCTATACAGAATACTTGTAATATTAAAATAATTTGTCTAGCTTGTATAAAGGTAGAATGTGTCTTGTCCTGCATTTACTAAACAATGTGTATTTGTACTATAT
>VWZG01013051.1:7568-36853 GCA_013396735.1 Grallaria varia | reverse complement strand
ATAAAGTACTGTAAAACGAGTCCTTGTTTTACAATAGCGTAAAACAAGGTGTTGGATTACACCTATGTCCGTGCTCTATTCCTGAAATTAGTGGGCTTTCCCTTTCTTAGGCTCTTGCCCTGATGACCAAGTTGGACCTCTCCTCTCATTGTGCACTTTTCCTGATTTAACATAACATTATAAATGCAAATTACTACGTAGGAGCATGATTCCTTTCTGTGTCTGGTATTATGCCACTGGTATCAGTGAATCTCGTGGTGATTCTTGCCAGGACAAGCAAGAGGACAATCAGGGTCACCTGTGACTATATTTAACTTGCTGAAAAGAATATGATTTTTAAACGGGCCATAGTATGTATTATGAAGGTCTGGCTTTTGGTTAAGAACCTTTCATAGAAATGAAATGTTAGGAAGAAAAATAAAAAAATGTGATGGTTAACATTGATAAATTGTTTCCCCATCTGATGATACAGGCTGTAAATTTCTATGTAAATATATGTACAAATGAAATAAAGTTATTTTAAGTTATTTGATAGTACGTTTACACTTTTTTTTCTTTGGAAATAAGAGCTTGACTTTGGTACTAGATAGCTGCTCATCAGCAGGTTGGAGTTGGGTTGGAGGTGTGCCTCCCCTCATTATATAGAGGCTAATGGAGCATAAGTATTGCTCTTCTGCTTAGGAGTGTTTGACTTCCATTTATCCTGAGAGAAGTATTACTTGGAGGTGACAGTGCAGATATTTCTCCTCTGAAGATGCAAAAAGATTCTCATAAATCTCAGATTAAACAATAGAGGCACTGATATATTTACCTAGTACACCAGCTATCTTTTCCAGTAGCAAGACTATGCTACAAATCTGAATTTTTCTTCAGTAATTTTTTTTTTTGGTCTTTGTCTTGTACTTTGTTATCCTAGGATCTATGGACAATTCAGGATGGCAGGGACCTCAGGATATCTCCAATTCAACATGCCCGCCCTACCACCCCATCCCTTGCAATAGGTTCAGCTGAGAGATCAGATGAGGCTACCCAGGGGTTTATCCCGCATGGACTTGAAACTGTTCAAGGATGGAGATGGGGGTCTCGTGATAAAACTGCTTGTTTGACTGAGTATGGGATGGCTCATTCTTGCCCTTGAAAGACTTTGCCTTTAAAGATCTGCCAGATCCCCTGAGCTGTGAGGCCCTTCCCAACTGCTCCCCTGGGATCCAACCTACTTGCTCACTGAGCAAACCAAAATTTTTTCTGAAAACCCTTGACTTTGTTGCTTGTTTTTCTTTACATTTCATTACACAAAAATTCAACTTTGCTTCTGTCCATTCAGGATTGTGAGAATGTTCTTCCACTCCAGGTCAATGTTGCATTTTTGTGTTAAACAAACACGTAAATGCATATGCAAAATTCTGCTTTCCTTCCCGGTGCTTAGCTCTTATCCTCCCAGGTAACTGCCAAGACCAGCCAGGCGGACCAGAGCCAATGGTGGGATGGTTATCTGACACTTGCCCTGTCAACAGTGAGAGCCTAAAGGAAATCTGTCTCAAATGCTTATTTTTGTTTTGTTTTCTTTTGTGTGTTCTTTTTTTTTTTTTTTTTAAATGAATGAAAATATCAGTTGAGCAATCTCACTCTCAGGATTTGCGAGAGGAAAGATGCTTTCATGAGCAAAGTCCTCTTTCCAATGTTCAAAACTGGTCTGTCTTGTGTTTGGCTTGCATGTTTTTCGTCTTTCTGCTGTCTTCTGTTTCTCAAGAGGCAGTTTGCTCACTATAACAAGAGCATAGTGGCCAGTTTGAATATACTACTAGTGGGGAAAACAAATCTGCATTAAAAATTGCATAAATATATGATAAATAAAGTGAACTTCTTTAATAATCATATACTGAGACTAAAAATGCCTGTGATACTGGGATTTTAGCTCTTAGGTAAATATTATCTGTTTTATAACCTTCAGTGAGTGCTGGGGTTTTTTTCTTCTGAGGAAACCATGGGGATTAAATACAAAATACCACCTTTGAATGGCATTCTGGAAATTGCACATAATGAAAATGCCAGGAGGGAGTGAGGCGTTTTTTGTGTGGAAACTGACACTGTCTCAAACTTACTTCACTGAAAATGTGAATTCTGATATGTTACATTAAAGACAGGATAGCACTGAAAACAATGCAGTTTGTCAGGTTTGCCAACTTTAATGAAAAGTTAGAAAATGTTTTTGTACTTAACTCCCAGAGGTTAACAAAAAACCACAGTCTGTTTAGTAGTGTAGAAACCATCAGTGCTATTTTCTGAATAGGCAGTGAAACTACTCCTTAAGCAAAACTGATCTGGTTGGCCAATTTCATTATTCTGGCAGTTAAGAATATTGTTATCAATAGTGGGTTAAGTGTTATTTTTTTGTGAAATGTTGATTGAGTCTCACATTTTCTTTGCCTGAGTCTCCTTTAGTAAAACAGGAATGACTGCAGATTTATGGGCAAAGCTGAACATTAGTAAGGAAGAGGGAAGGAGCACACATGATCTATCCATGTTTTGCCATGGCTTGGCTCCAAACCAGTGGGTGGTGATGCTGAATTAGCTAGAGCAATTAATGAATAACTTAACAAAATCTGCAATCAGATTATTGTTGTAGCTGTGGAGTAATTTGAGGGTATATCTAATGCAGTGCTGCCATAAAGGACTATCAGTGAATATATGTACAGCACTATGGATAAGGATTTTGTCAACATGCCTCTCAGTTGAGGAGCTGTAATCAGATGTACAATCACCATGCTTGTTAACTGAGGTGAAAGCAGAATTGCCCAAACTATCACCTAAAGTGGAAAAAAATCTGTTTGTTCTAAGTGTCTCAGCAGCAGCATGCTGAAATATACTAAAATACCATAGATACTGTAGTCCTGAACCACTGCATTAGAGGAAACTACATGGGAAACCACACATGTGTGTGAGGTAAATGGGTATACCATTACAAAACTGGAGAAGAATTTGCCATCTGTAGTGCAAACTTTGATCTATGCTACTGATCTGTAATCTACTGAAGAAACTCAACATTGAAACAAAGGTATTTGTAAGCTGTCTTAGGTTTTGCAGGATTGCTACATAAGTACTCCATTATAATGAGGGTAAAGAACATACTTGTTAGAGCAAGGAGGGGCAGTGCCATAGCTTAGTGAGACCCAAGAGGCTCAGATAATGTGGGCTGAGGAGGCAGAATCTGCCAAGCATATTCAGCAGTGAAAAACCAGACAGGTCATTTTCCTCTTCTTCAAACCCAAGGACAACCTTCGCGGTGACAAAACATTGCTGCAGTCAAAGTAACTGACAAATGCTCTCACTTTTGAGAGTTGATCTGTTCTACTGATTTTCATTCCGAATCCAGATGACTACTGCAGGTCTCCAAGACCAAAAAGCACCTGTTTCTTCTTAGTTCTTGTTGTCTTATCTCATAACAGAGAGCACAGTTTTAAAGTATATCCTCTCCAGCTAAAAATTAATATCTCACATAGCTAGCCTGAATTTTTTCTCAAGTTCCTAGAAAACTACTGCAGGTGTGTTCCTAACTGTGACTTAAATATTGTTCCATATCAAATTGCCTCATGGGTGATTCCTCTTACTCCTTCCTAAACATATCCTATTTTAAGTTGCTTAACATCTCAGCTCAGTATGCCAGACAGTTGAGAAATACACTTTTTTTCAAGGGTAAAGATTTAGCTGCCAAACTAAAGATTGTCCAGTTTGATCATTACAGAATTTACCTTTTAGAAGCATTCTTCCAGCATGCATTAGTCTTACACACGGGGGATACCTGTAAGGACTGCTAACCATGGCAGTGAGGTCAGCTGAGTCCAACTGTTGACAAAACACAATAATGGGAATAACTGAGAGACCAAGGAAACAGATTTGAAAGCCTCTCAAAGAATCTGAGTTTTTATTTCCTACCTTTGTTGAGATCATGTTGCATGCACTCTTTAGAGATTTTAAGTCATGCGATGTAGCTGCCAGTCATCTAATGAATCTATGCAGAAGCTTATTCAAGTTGCTGGTTTTCTCTCACTCTCTTTTTTCTTTCTTTTCTAAAAATTTCTAAAAATTTTGTGAGTGATAGAGGAGGAAGTGCCTGATTCCTCTTCAGAACATATCTTGTTGCTTCCTTATAATTATTTAATTCCATGTGCTTTCATTTTTGTGACATCTTGTCATGATTGTAAATAAATTCTGATTTTGGAATGGTATCTGAGTATTTTGTAACTGTTGGCAGCCTCCTCAGAGCAAACTTACAAGCAGTTTAAGGGTTGAGTTTGCATATCCCAGACTGGGATCTTGAGGCTGAAGTGTAATTAATGGTCCACAAGAAAATCTTGGTTCAGTTGGGACAGAGGGAAAGCTGTCTCCCATGTACCTGCATGTACTAAATGTGAGTAATAAACCATGGAAAATCAATTAAATATAGTTGTTTTATTCACCTGATCAGGAATATTATATTTTTTTCTGTTAGCAACCTTAACATATACAATATTGGGTTTGAAATGTTCCCTTTGGTTTGAATTTCTAAAAATTGGAACCCTGATTGTGTTTTGTGCTAATAAATGTTGTGCTTCCTGAAATACCTAAGTTCTGTATAGGAAAGACAAGGGGTGGGTCTTTCTAGTGTCATGTGCAATTCTTTAATCTAAAGCATGTTTTGGGTAAGTGTAAATAAGTTACAGCTGTAAACGTGAATCTCTTCCCTATTTTCGTCTTGGATTACAGACAGCAGAGATGATATAGAGCAATTGTGTGTAGAGAAAAACACTTGAATTTCTTTATTGCAGCTGAAACAACATTATTTGAGTACCTTTGGGATGCTGTTCAAGTGAAGCCCCTGTAAGGGATTTTAGTTTTACAAACTGACACAGACCTACCCAGTGTAAATTCAAGGTATTGTGCTTCATCATTCTGTACCAACAGGAAGATCAGGTAACATCTTCAGACTGAGCTGTATGAGCAATTATTGTCTATGCATAAGCACTCTTGATTCTGCTGACACCTGTATCAGACCATTCTTAAATTTTAATTTTTTTCTTATACATTGATATTGGTTGATGCAAGACATACTATGTGCTGAAATTCAACAAAAATATCCCAGAGTCTAGTGGTCAATGACTCAGAGTCCCAATGGACGTTTGTGATGAGTTGTGTCCCTCAGGGGTCCATACTGGGACCAATGTTATTTAGTATCTTCATTAATGACACAGACAAAGGGAATTTGCAGCTGACATCAAGCTCAGTGGTGCAGTTACCACAGCTGAAGTATGGGATGCCAACCAGATGCACCTGGACAAGCTTAAGAAGTGGGCCCACAGGAATCTTATGAAGTTTAGATAAGAACAGTTAAATAATTGATATAAAGTATAATCATCATCTTCATCATCACAGGAAAAAGAGAGAGAAGAAGAAACCAAAGAAATATGAGTGATGCACGATAAAATTGTTCTCCATCCATTGGCCAAGGCCCAGCCGGTCCCCAAGCAGCAATCCACAGCTCCTTGCCAGTTCTCCCCTGTTTATATACTGGAAATGATGTGGAATATCCATTATCCAGTTCAGGTCAGCTGTCCTGGCCATGCTGTTTCCTGGCTTCTTGTGCACCTACTCTCTGGCAGAGCATGGGACATAAATCAGTCCTTGATTTAGAGTAAGCACTGCTTGACAACAACTGAAATATCAGTGTATTATCAACATTACTCTCCTATCAAATCCAAAACATAGTGCTGCACCTGTGGCTAGAAAGAAAATTAACTTTATCCTAGCCAAAACCAGGACAAGGGGAAAATTGCATGTTAAATACAAGATTTTGTTTTCTTAGTAAGGATAAGATTTTACTGCGTACCATCACTTGCTGCCTTCTGAAAATAAAAATAATGGATCAAACTTCTGCATTACCAGAGATATGAACTGGTAGGACTTTGCGGAAGAGGAGTTTAGAGAGCTCCTTCTTCTAGCAGGGTTAAAGGTGACCATGACTGCACATGTAGTTGCATTAAGTGTTTCTTAATTCTCAGCAGTTTACCAAGCTTTCTGTTCCATTTTTGGCCTCTGAAAAGAAAGCATAAAATGCCCTTGCTCTCCCTTTTCATTATTTTCATGTCTTACAACACTGTTTCTTTCCCCAGCTGTCTGACAATGCTTGTTTAATATTTTAGTTTGTTTGGTGTCAAGGTTTGTTAGGGTAGGAATCTTACTCAGCCTCTCACATTGATAGCAACTAGGACTAGTGATGATCATGCATTTCTTATCTTTTCCCCATTTATTTTAGGTTTCTCTGAGACTTATTTACTGTCATAGTTCAAAACCACTGTTTTTAAAATAGGAAAGACAGAAAGCAAATAAAACCCCAAAACCCCCATCAAAATGTAGCCAAAATCAGCGTAATAAAATTTCTGTTTAGGCAGTGCATGTAAGCCTAGTTTCCTAGAATATTTGTGTTTGACATTTTGCAAAGACCCCATTATTTCTCTGTACTCAGTCTTGTGTTACAGAACAATACGAACTTTGTACATCCTTTCTGGACCTGAAAAAAACAGCTTTGGGGGTGATACCATGTCTAGGAGATCCCAGGGAAGGGCTAAAAATAGCAGTTTCAGGGGGAAAGTCTTACTGCAATTTTTCATAACTCTTCCATAGCTGTTGAAACTCTTTAGGCACATTAAAAGAGAAATAGGAGTTGTTGGTGACTCCAGTCTAGCCAAGGGCAAGAGATGCCATAAGAATGAGTTTGCAGAGTTCAAATGATGAGGTTGTTTATCGTACTACACTTCTGATCCAGGACACGGTGATGGTTCTCCTGGGATTTCATATCAAACAGCAGGTATTTGTGGCCTGCAGGTACTAAAAACAGACAGCGACCGTACAAGATGTGAATGGCTTCAGGAACATGCAAAAAAAAATCACTTCTTGGGTGTGTTTGCTTCACAGCTGGAGGAGCTGAGCCATTCTGCAGCTCCCAGGTGAGTTCAGCTGCAGTGCTTGGAGACATGCAACATTTCTCCCCACAGCTCAGCTGCGAATTTTCAGGATTTTTTTCTGTTGGGAAGGGAAATACTCTTCCATCTCACACATGGAAACACCTCCATCAGGATAAGAGGAAGTCAGAAGCCAATGTCACAGCCACTTCTGCAGCCTGCAAACACTTTCAGGTGCATCCATGTGCTCTTAAGGACCAAATATTAAGTGACAGAAGTGGGTGTTGAGCTGCATATAATAATTGAGGATTATGAGACTGAGAAATGTAGATGAAATCCTTTACTGTGACATCTGAATAGGTGTAAATTTGCGTCTCAGATGATTTATTGCCATTTCTAATGGGATGTCGCTGTATCAACAGGGGATTAAACTGTGCCTGAATTGGCAAAGCTTACTCACAGACATGTTGGTGTTTTATAATAAAGGCGAAAGCTTAGAAATGTCATTGTGGTTTTTTTGGCTTTTGTTTGTGGGTTTGTTTGCTTGTTTGTTTTGTTTTGGTTTTTGTTTGATTGTTTTAAGGTACCCATATAGGAAAGTACCCTAGTATTTTTTCCTATGAGGAAAAATTAAGTTCTTATGGGATCCACAATACTGACTTCGACCTAAAACGAAGAACAAAAGAGGAATATGATTTCACTAAACGCTTCTCAAAATATCTGCCAGAAAAAAAATCACATTAAAAAAATGTACTAAATTCTGTTACATTACTAGAAAATGAATAAGGATAAATGAAAAAGCAGTAAATTTCAGTAGATTTGTCACAGACCAATTGTTCCATCAAAATCTGTTATAACTTTACAATTTCCATATCATGGAGGGGTAGCCCATGGCAGAGATGAGAAAGAGGACATTAGCAGAAAAGGAAAGGACAGTTGGAGATTAGTCTCTTTGGAAGAGTTATTCTCTACAAATGACATGAAGAGTTCCAGATTTATTCTTTCTTACTGGCTGTCATTAAAAATTTGCTTCTGTTTTACAGGTCAAAGGCTGTCTTGCCAGATGTTCTTTTTCTGTTGCCTTTTGCTAGAGCTGTAGGTCGTCCAGTTAGTGTGTACTGGGCAATGACATTGATCTGAATATGAATCTGTCAAAGTTGGATCTGTTTTCTTGATCCTTATCAAACAAATAGATAGAGTATTTGTAACATATGAGTTTTTGTTAGAAATGTTACTGTGGCTGATACATGCTACTTGCATACCAGATTTTCCAGCACATACCTTTATCTGACGGGCAAACTCCATGCTCTGACTATTTCCTCATGAAAAAAAAAAAAGTCCTCAAAGACAGAAGAAAACTGGGAGAACAACATAAGTTTCTAAGTTACTGCAATTATAAATCTGAGGGCAGAATCCAGAGGGCTGGAAAGTGCCCTGGAAGTCTTAAATACGGTACATAATGAGAACACAGTCCGAAAAAAAAATACAGATAAGTGAATCATGCCAGGTGTAATTTACCAATATGTGCATCTATTAAGTGACTTATGCTCTTTTGCTCTTCTGTCTGACATTTCCTGGTGGGTCTGGCACTTAAGCTAAACTGTTTCGAGAACATCCAGATGGCCTCATCCTCATGTGCCTTCAGCCTAATTCTGAAGGAAAAAATATGGAGAAGTGTTCTTGGATAGATACTGTGAATGTCTTTGTATTTTGTGATTAGAAATGCAAATTATTTACTCCTCTATGTAACTTGCTAATAAGGAAGAAAATAATACAAATATAAAATAATGTAGTTAATGAAAAAATAAACATGTATGAGCAAAATAAAACTTGGTACTGAATTTATAAAGACTGTTAACTATTGCAGGAGTAACTGCTGGTCAAAATGAAGCCTTTAGTCATTGCTATACACTTGCCTTTGAAGAGTGTCTGTGACATGTATTCTATTTCAAGAGTCTGTAGTGCCAAAGAGATTAGGGTAATTCAGATTTCCTATTTTAGCGCATTCATTGCCAGATTTTAAATCATGATACATTTTGATTCAAAGAACTTTAACTGCTGATCCCTGGATAACTGACCTTATATCTTACTGAACTTAGTGGTGACGAACTAAAGCTGACATGAAACAATGAAAATCTATACAATACATTTTTGCCAACTCTCTTTCTACAAAGAAGATTCATGAGGGATCTTGGGGTGGGGGAATGCTGTGTTTTGTTTGTTTGCTTGATTGTTTTTTTGGTGGAGACGGTAAAGTTTATATTGTTATAAGAGTGAGTTGTCAGGGAAGAGACCAGATGCTACTTTAAACATCCGTGCCTGGTTTCTGATGTGGGAAATCATTCACTTTAACACTGAATGGTGTTAAAATTACTTCTTCAGGAACTTACCAATGCTGAACTCTTCTGAAAATCTCATCCTTAGAGAGCATTTTTCTTGTCAGTACATGAGCAAAACTTCTTGCTAACATGTGTACTTTAAGTATCCAGCTCCAACACTCTGTCTTCAGAAACATCATTTTCGATCTGACTTTCCTGTAACCTCATTCACCATTCTTCAGTGCATGTTTGACATCATTCATATTTCATTGCGACAAGCTCTCTAAATTCTAATACAGAATACTTTTTTAAAATGTCTTTTTATGTGATGGTTATCGAGTTTGGGAATCATCATTAATTTACTGTAACTTAATTCATTAAGATGAATAATAGATACTTTTTTTGGTAAGTGACAGTGAAATATGTAGTCTTTTTCCAAGAATTAGTATTTCTTTGGTGTCAATATGTCTTTTGGTACATACCACCTTTATATTCCTATTTATTTTCCCTGGAAATCAATCCTGCTGGACATGCTTGCTTTGCCCTGCAGAGTGCTCATTCAAATGTGTTGCATTAGAAACTCTTTTATCAGATTTTTAAAGTTCTTTCAGAATTGAATTGTGTTAGATGACATGTCCAAAGGCACAAATGAGTTTCATTGGATCCTGATGGATAGAGACATATATAAATGCAGAATAAACAGTGGCAGTGCTCATATTACAAAAGAATTTCAAGTTTACAATGCGCATTATGATCCATTTCTTTCCTATTCTGTGACTGTTGTGCTGCAAGAAAGGCTTGAAATGTTTACCTGGTCCTGCCTGAAGCCAAGGAGTGCTGACTGTAGCTCTATTTTTGTTTTACTTCTCAGCCCACACTATCATGTTTTGTGCAGAGGGCTGGAGAAGGAATACTTTTTCAGTCCAATTACACATACAGCAGCAGTACAGTGAGATACTCAAGTGCTCAGCATCAAGTAGAGGAACAATTCCACTGTCTGGCTGCATTTTACCCTGGCTTCTCTTTTGTCCTGCTTAGACTTCGGCACATATTGTTGTTTGTGTTGGGCAACAGTGGCCACAGTAGCTAATTTTCATAAATAACAAAATCTGAAAATAGTATGTAAGTTAGGATGACTTACCATTTTCAATCAACACCTGAGGTATTAAAATTTTGACAGGGAAAATATGAGCAGGAAACAGACAGGAGACTTTATATCATATTTAGGTAAAGAGAAATTCAGCCAATGATAATAATAGTGTGATGCTGACTGAGGACTTCATGGACTACAAGTAAAAGTTAATGAAGGCATGTTTAAAAAATGTTTAAAGAACGTATCTATCCTAGGAGGGTCAAGGAAATAAAAAGACTGAAGGGCTGAAATGAGAGAGTGAGATGGGGAGAAAGACAAGCTGGCGGCACCTGCAGCAGAGGCAGGAAGAACAGCCACAGTCACTGCAGCTTTCTGCAGGAAAAGGGATGAGGAATTTCCCTCTTCTTTAGTCATAAGTGACACCAAACACATGTCCATAATATGTAGGGATATGAACTGCCAACTTCTGACAGCAACTCACAATGGAACAGAATGAAGTGTAATGAAGAGCATCTGCAGGCAGATGTTCCAAGTAGAATAGGTTCAGGTGTGATCTTATAGTACCTTCAAGCCCATCTAACTTTGGCTGCTGTATGACTGTCCCACTACTCTTTCCACCTTCACTCTGCTTTGCTGCTCTCAGGTGCACCATGGAATTGGAAGAACAGTAGTGCAGCACAGCTCCATGGCCCAGATTCCCTGTCTAACAGTACTGCAGTGGGTAGGGAAAGATGGAAAAGGAGTAGAATAATGTTTTCAATGGTCTTGTAGAGACCCTCTAATGCAATTACAAAACTACATCCTCAGTGACTTCTACTGACTTTATTCAAAGCCCCTGCTTCTGGGTGGGGTTTCCAAAGTGATCATAAGACACTATCTTCTGACTCTGCATTGACCAGCACGAGTGAAATGACTGTGTAAAGTAGAAAGGAGTACCTGATTTTCTCCTTCCAGATTCACTATTTGCCTTTTATTTCCTTTACTCTCCCAGTCATGGCTGATGCACTGGCTACTGCTAAAATTATTTAAAACATTTAAAGAACCAAACTGAATAACCTTTGTTAGGATTCATGATGGAAAAAGATTTTGTCTTGCAGACAACTTTTTATAATAAGATTCAGTAAAAAGGCTGCAACATTAACACTGAATGGAAATGGAATGGAAATACAAGGAAAATGTCCTTGAAAATTTCTGTTTCAGTGTAAAGGTGTAAAGTGCAGCAGTATTCTGAACTAATGTGATAGGAGATATCTAAGAAGAAACTCATTAACCAGAAAATAATTTGGAATTTGGGATGGTACTCAGAACAAGGTGAAAGACCATGAACTGCCTACATGGTAAGGATATCACTTGCATCTTGTAGGAAAAATAGTGTATGACTGTGCCTGGTCTACAATACCATATTTAAACAGATATTGCACTGATTGTACTGAGAGCTTTAATTCTGATTTAAAGATTAATCAGCATTTCTAGCATGCAAGTTTAATACTTTTGTCCTGACAAGTATGGGCTGTGTTTGTGAGCTATAACACTGCAGTACTCAAGACAGCTGCTTTTTCATTTTCCAGGAAAGGCTGCTTGCAGCTGTGCTCTGGAATGTCCCACACTGAGCAACAGTGTGGAGCACGGTGAGAAATCCAGCTGTATCACAAAGCTCCTCTCCACAAAGCTCTGTCTCAGCCTGCAAAAGGAAGAGTGTGAGGGCTTGCCTCTGGGCTACACCTCTGTTCTTCAGGGAGCTTTCTCTCCAGGCTCGTATCATTTCATGCAAAGTGGTTACTGGGACAACTTTCTAGCCTGTGCACAGACTGTGCTTGGGACCTTCTTCATCCACAGCTGAAATATCTTAAGGGCTGTACAATTGTTCCCTCTATGTTGTAGAGCTGTCCACTGACTGAGGCAGTATTAATCAAACAGCATAGCATGGAAGTCCAGCTCATATATAGTTTTCCAACACATTCATATTGTCATGAGAGCTACAAACATCAGGAGTCATCTGGAACCCTCCGTTTATAACTCAGCTGAAAAATGAGCCCTTCAATACTATGCTCTAAGCTGAATCATTCAGTCGAAAAGAGTGCCACCTATTGAATCACTAATTCTATTCCTACAGGATCTCTTTTTCCCCTTGTTACATTGTCCAAGATCTGTCTCAGGGTTGGAAGTTACCTGAACATGTGCTTGAGACTTTCTCAAAGTTAAGCACATGTTTAAGGATCCTTTCATGTGTAGACATCTTACAGACTGAAAACTGAGATTCAGAAATACAAGTTTGTATCCATAAGTTGCATTGCTCCTAGCTGTAATTCATATAATTATGTCAAAAAGGTTTATCAATAATTAAGTTGTTCCATTAGTTTTGTGTTAAGATGTTAATAGAGTTAACTGAGTTAATGCATGCATAATTTATCAGTCTATAAGCTAAATAGTTTAAAATGCAATATTCAGACTTACTATGATAATAGTTTGTAAAATGTGCTGTCCATAATAGCTTAAAAACCGCGCTGCTCTGGACCAGCTGGAATACGGAGCTGCTGTAAAGAACAGACGAGAAACTACTGCCTGCAGAGTCCATAGACAAAAAGATGAGGAGAATTGTTGAGGTCAGGCTAAAAGATGCCACTGGAAGGGAAATACAAGTTCAGTGTCATATCCTAACCTTACCACTGAGCTACACTGTCTTCAGTTTATCTGAAGAGCTGCTTTTTTCATCCGCGTTTTACAGAAAAAAATCATAGTTACATAGCTGAGCTATGAATACCTCTTAATCTGAAGGAAGCACTAGCCATTGATATCCAAAATAACCACAAACTCTGCCTGCAGTGTATACCTCCTACATGGGGGTTTTGGACCTCTTAACACCATGTCTACAGAGGAAATGAATGAAACAAATCAATGACAACTATGTTTTACACTAATTAAAATTAATGTGAGCTGCTGGAGGTACAGAATTCTGAAACCTGAAAGGTCATTGATTCCAAAACCTGAGGTAGGAGTTTAAGCATATGTGTTTTCTTTTAAAAAAACACAGTCCAGAAGTTTGATGGTAACTGTGAATCTGACTATTCACTGGACTTGTTTTGTCATGTAACTTCTGAAGCTTCTTTATTCTATTTTCGCATTTCAGATTGTGATCTTAGTTACCAAAAACAAAAGGTGGGGGAACAAATAATTTCATAATCTTAAAAATTTACGTTAAAATTTAGCTTGTTATATTTCTGAAGTAAGTTTTCATCTAGCTTTCAAATCAGGTGCATATTTTGTGGGCTGAGAATACTGATTAGAAGCTGCTGTCTCATACAGACAAAATGAACCTACTTTCTCTGTTTTCTGCTCATTTAAATACTTTTAATTCAGCTGGGGTAGCAGTGTATGAGACAAGTGCCATAGTACAAACACATAGTTATTTACTGAGACTTGCAATGATGCCAGCTGTTAATGGGTTTTGTGGTCAGTAAGAAGTATTACTGGAGAACTCACAATGAAACTCTGTGGCAGTGAACAATATCAGAAATGGAAAAAGTCTTGTGAGAAATGGGCTGGTGAAGAAGGAAGGAAAGCTAACCTAAATACCTTAAAAACTGAAGCTGTCTCTATTGTTTAAGATGGAGTTTCTGTGTTTTTTCCCTGAGTCGCTATGCCTTCTTCCCAAAATCCCTTGAGAAAACCCTTACCTCCCTATCTAGGTCTGAAAAAATGTATCCTTGAAGTGTGTTTAAAGTTTCCTATTGGCCCTTAGTTAACCCTTTCCTATTGGTTGTTATTCCTAGTTTTCTATTGGATCTTTTACGATCCATCAAGAAGGTATAAATACCTTTAACTATGTAATAAACGCTCTCTCTGCTCCCTCTCTGGTGGTCTCTCTGTGTGTCTGTCTGTGGGGCACCCCGGGGGTCGCCTTGGGGGGAGGCTACGGGGGGAGGGCAACTCCCTGCAATGTAAAGGAGAGACAGCCTCCCGTTATCGGGACGTGACCCCCCATAAATCAACCGTCGTAAAACTCTCTGTTGTTCAGGTGTGTACCTCTTTCAGTTACAAATACAGATTTAATAACTGAGTATTAAAACACCATTCCTCATTAGTTTTGAGCTTGCTCAATTTTTACAAATTTGGGTGGCAAGGGTGACTAGAACCAGACACACAGTGAGTAGGGACACTAGACTTTAACCACTGGTGTACCACTGGTGTTCACAAGAAATGATCTGAAATCCTAGCAGCACTTGCCAGTGTTGCTTATCACTAAGCAGGGTTGGCAGAACCTCCTTAGTTTAAAACCACCTTTAAATTGTGCATCTGTTAATTCTAGTGATGAGGCATACTGACTTTTTTGAGTTACCGTAAAAATAATGAGAATAACCACAAGTGCCTACTCCACCAGATCTTTTACTTTGCTGTTAGGCAGTTGCTCGGATTCCTTTTACTACTCAGAGCCACAACTGACAAAACCCAGAGGAGCTGTATCTCTGGAACAGGGCAGAGGCTGATTGAAGATCTCCTGATACCTTATTTCTGCATAATGAGAGGGAACACAGATTATTTATTAGTAGTGAGAGAATGACAGTTCAAAAAGAAATTTAGCCATCAAAGAAAGTTAGCATTACCTGCCTACGGTTTACTTTTTTATTTGTAGTCTGATACAAAAAATACACTCCAATATTTGGTTATGTCTCAGAACAGAGTTTGAAAATTATTAGCTGACCAAACATGTACCCTCTTATATGTATGAAACCACAAGGGAGAGACAGGCCATACTTGCAAGTAGGTATAAAGTATCAGGTGTATGTTGATTTTTCATTCCTCTGACGTATTCTGTGTTAAGAGTAGGCTATTCTATTTGCTTTATTTGATGGTACTACAAAGAAACATATCTAGGTAAGGTAAGTTATCTGGAAACCATAGAAAGCCACTATTTGGGTTTCTTGAGCAGACGAATCCCTTATAAAATTAAAGGAATATATAGAAATAACAGGACATGTATCCCAATCCTTCAATAAAAGGAAGAATTCTATTGCACTTCAAAAAGATAAAGTCCTGGTACTGGGGATTTATATTAACTGATGCATCTGTTCAAAGCTACAGCTTATACTGTCACCATAACCTGTGGGAAAACATATGCTTCTTTTACTCTTGTCCTCCACAAAAAACTCTTGTAACTGGCCAGAAAAATGGTTCCCAGCCAAGTGTGGTATACAGCTGTTTCGTGAGGTGTTTCTGAGGGGAGTTTGGCAGCTGCAGGTTCATTCACAGCTTCCTGGAAAGAGCAGCAGCAGTTTTAGGATTTCACCAGAGACACTGGTTCTAGTGCTGGCATTTTATGTGGACAGGCTGGGGGAAATGGTTTGCAGGATTTGCAGACCCTTGTCTTTTATTCACTTATAATTTTAAAACATAAGCTCACCACAGAGGGCTTGATATTTATTGCTGTGCTATTTCATCAAACTGTAGAGTCATGGAGTCAGATATATTGATCTTATGACTCAAAAAATCCTTCTGCCCATTGAAAATACTTCTGCCCTTCCAGCACCTTGTAACCACCTGGAGTGGAAATCAGGCTTTGCACTGGCACCTTCTGATGCTCCCACAAGTAATAAAATTTACTAGTAAAACAGCAACTTTTAGTTTAGAAAGAAGAGGATGGAACAGGACACTCTGTAAGATGGCATCACTATGATTTTGGCATCAGCACGTCTTCCTTGGTCTCGATGATTTTCTTCACATTTTGTAACAGGAGATTCCTAGGAAAAACAATTTAGTATATATTGTGTATGAACAAGTAATAAATACTTGAAGCAATAGACATTATCATGAATAGAATGCCTAAAAATGTGGGTAAATTCCAGAAATCTGTAGCAGAAGTCAATTTATAACAGAAAATTGGCTGATTGCACAGTATACCTCTATTATTGATATATCTACTTAATGTGTATGCTAAATAGTCTGAGCTGCCAGTAAATCTGGAGTTTGAATGCTGCTCCTTGAGTTTTGTCCACTTAGTCAATATTTTTTAAAGCTTCAGCTTGTTCACAATGATTTTATTAGCTTCTGATGTCTGAGTGAAGTATGTGCCAAGTGCTCCAGATATACGAACAGAGGGTTGCTCCATCCTTCAATTTGTCTGGGTTAGAATGGGCACACTTACTGCTGTTCTTAGGAAAAATTAGTACAACTGATTTTTTCTGGAAAATTATTTTTCATAACATTATAATAAAAACTTCATTACTGATCAATGAATTTTAGAAAGTAAGGAAGTGAATTTGGATATGGTCAATTTCCCTGGTGCTGCTTGTATTTTCTCAAGTAATCTTCTTGAGAATTATATTATCGACAGCTTTCTGAAAACATATGTAATACATCAGAAGTTCGGTAATATGTACTAATGAGGAGATCACATATTTTCACTTAGCAGTTGGAATAAAGTCTGAACATTTAAACTGAGAGGAGATTTGTCCTTGTAACTGTAGTGTAACATTTGTTAAACAGACAAACTGAATAGATGCAGGAGGCAACTGCACACATTGTCAGCATCAAGTATATTTTAAAAAAGCAGCGATATATAACCAAAATCAAATGGAATGGATCCTGAAACAGAAGATGATCTTAACCTGTGTAACAGACAATGTGAACAAAACTTGGTCACTTCTGTCAAAAATGATCCCAAAATGGTACTCTGTGAGCGGAGCTGGACATGATCCTGTAAAGAATTTCTGTTCAACCAGCTGATTTCCTAAATTGCTTCTGTACTCAGTGAAATGGGAACATGAAAATGTAGACATAGATCAGCAAAGTTTGATCAAGAAAGAATATTGGAATCTTTACAAAGCCCCCATCTCTCTGATCATTTTTGTTGCCCTCCTCTGGACCCTCCCTCCAACAGGTCTTGTGCTGAGGATGTCAGAGCTAGATGCAGTGTTTCAGGTGGGGTCACATCAGCACAGAGCAGAGGGACAGAATCCCCTCCCTTGCCCTGCTGGCCACACTGCTTTTGATGCAGCCTAGGACACAACTGACTTTCTGAGCTGCACGTGAACATTGATGGGTCATGTCCAGCCCCTCATCCAGCAACACCCCCAAGACTTTCTCAGCAGGTCTGCTCTCAATCTGCTCATCCCCCAGCCTGTATTTATATTGTTGGTTGCCCCAACCAGGTGCATCATTGTGTACTTGGTCTTATTAAACCTCATAAGGTTCCTGTGAGCCCATTTCTTGAGCTTTTCCAGGTCCCTCAGGATGGCATCCCCCCCTTCAGTAATTTTAGAGAATAATGAATTACTGACAATAATCACTTTCTTCATGCTGTTTAGACCCTGTTCTTCCCGCCCGAGTTTTTTATTTGAAGCACCAAGGTAAATAAATCTAAAAAACCCAAACCCAACCCAACCAAAAAACCCTAAAAAACCTATAATGAAATAATGAGTATTATGCAAACTTAATTTTGAATTCCTCTGTATGTGTATATTTGTATTGCATATAGTGTATAGAAAAATGGTTCCACCTTTTGCTGTTCTTAATGCAAAATATTTTCTGAGCAGTTATTAGTAACAGTGTTTGTCTATCACTATTTAAGACAACCAAAAGTTTGTGTTTCGCAGTGACAGTACCTGAGTGCTTTTTCTATGGCTACAATATTCTATTTGTTCATAGGAAGCTCTTCTCAATCCAAATTTGAGAAGCAACATGTTAAGCTGACCCTTAACATTATGCTTTCCTAAGTTTCCCCTGGCTTCTTTGATATGAATTATTTCAAATGCAATGAGTTTATCATCATAAATCAATTCAACTATTTTCGTCAAAAGCACCATGCTCCCATTTGGCAATGAGTATTCAGATTATTTGGGCTGTGCTTTAGGCAGTATTTATACTTTTCAAGCTGTGGACAAGAGATCATTTACTGATTTTCCTATAGTCTCAAAATGCTTTTTCCAATAATCTGATATTTGGCATTTGGATAAAGTGCATCACTCGCCTCACTGATACCTTGCCCTTATACTTGAACACTATGGATCTATGTGCCATACTAGGCACAGTGGTAAGCCACTGGCAACATTTTCCTTTTTAATAAACTAGCATTAAAATAGCCTTATTTAATTCATTCATCTCATATAAAGTTGATATATTGATAAGCATTTTCTGCTACATAGTTAATATTTTTATCCATTTAAAATCACACTTTGGCCTACAGTTTCATTCAGAGTTTTCAAAAAGTATTGCTGTATTTGGACAGTCAGTTTCCTGTTGCTGTCTGTCATGTTATACCAACACTAAATATAACAGTCCTCTAGGCTGTATCTTTAATAAAACTAAAAATTACTGAAAAATACCATCATGGCCAACAGCCACGTTGACTTGGATATTAAGTATCTCTTATCTGTGTCAGGTAGAATTGACACAGAAGTACTAAATTTCATTCATAGTAAATTATAGCCATAGAATTATAATAGCATTCATCTCAAACATACAAAATGGGCACAGATAAACCTATGGAGCTTGAGTATGGAGCTAGGGAGAAGGGAGTCCTAATCCAGTTACTGAAAAGTATATAATACACAGAACATGGAGATTTGCCCAGATTCATCAAAAAAAAAAAGGTCTCTCAAGGATGCCTAGGCTGTGCAGCATCCTTTGTCTTGGGCTCCTGTGCTACATCCAATATTCCTTGGGACTTTGTGATGCTTTTGGAGCCTGCAATAGCACAATATTTCATTAAAATTGCAGCTTATGGCAAATGCTAATAAGTTCTTGACTTTCATCTGTCATTTTCTTCAGAAAAGTGTTTGCAGGAGCACCTATAGCTGAACTTTCAGAGAATGAAAACATTAAGATTCATATATCCACAAGTTTTAATTTAGTTTGGACTCGACCTTTATTTACTCAGTTGCTAGCATTTCTTGTCTTAGAGCAAGCTGAACTACAAAACTGCTCTTGACCCTAACTTGGAGAAAAGTCATGCTAACCTCTTTATGCAGCAACCCACTTTCTGAAGTGGTCAAAAAGTCTAAGCAAATTATTCCACTGGGGTACTTTGCTTAGGTTATGTGTTCCAAGACTTAGTTCAGGCTTTGTTTGGGGTTTTGAGCTAAAGCATGGGCAACACACAGGACAGCACCAAGCTTGGCACCACCAGGCATCAGAACAGGAAATAGTCTCCACTGGCGCTTCAGGCTTCCAGGATTACTCCAAAATTAAAAAACTACTAGAATGTAAAACATCATGTAGAAATCTTGATAACATGACTGCATGTTCTAAATTCAGAAGACTCTGTTTACAACCAGTTCAGCGACCCCTCTGATTCACTCTTGCGGTTATGATACATTCACAGAATTGGGATGTTGATTTCAAGATCAGACTACTTCTAGTGAAAAGAGCTGTCTATATTCTTGCTAAACCATGATCTGTACTGTTCATGCAGTACCATAAAGCTGATTCCGTGAACTTTACTGCTCTATTTAAGAGAGAAATTTGGTAGTAGCAGTAATATTGTCAATCAAACAACTTGTTTCATCAATATACACAGAAGTAGAGGCTCTACAGAGTAAAGCAGTACAAAGTCAAATCATACTTCGCCTTTTACAACTCACTCACTTGGTAGGTTTGTCTTTATAAAAGATAGCAAGCAGAGAAGTAAAACCAGAGCCAACAATATAACATTCAGCTAATTCGTGTATCTTTTTGTTCCTATCAAAAGGTATTGCAACCATATAGTCTAATTTATAGAAGTGGTTGTTTCTGAAAAGGACTGATCACAACAAGTTAGTAAATTTCTAACAAGAGGAAATTTAGATGGCATCAAATTCAAAGCCCATAAACCACAGTATTTTAGCAGAGAAAACTTATTTTAGTGTCATACTGCACTCTGGTCAGAAGCTATGTCAATATATCTCACCTAAGACTTTTTTCCCCACCATAACTCTACATATCTGATTCTTTTGATGCTTTAATGGATATAAAGTAAAATAATTTCATTGAAATTTGTGAAGATCATTAATGAGAAAATAAAATAAGGAATCAATTCCTTCATCTATAAGCCTGCCTATTGCTGTCTCATTACCTAATTCCTTTTTACCTTTACTGTAACTCCTAATAAATGTCTTAGTAATTTTCTCTTGACTCCTAAAATCCCTCTTTCTAAATGTCAAGAAGTCTCAGCTGATTCCAGGACATAACCCATCCACTGTCACCTTGTTTCCTGTTCATCTTTAGGCCAGCTTAAAAAGATCTTTTATGTTGTTTTGTGGGGATTTTTGGTGGTTTTTTGTTTGTTGGTTGGGTTTTTTTCTTTGTTTAAAGGATTAGAATATGGTTCTATGTACAATAATCATGTTCATTCCTTTAATTTTGAGAACAGGCTTTTAGATTCTTCATTGCCTCAAGCCTTTCTGTTGTTTTTCTTCCCCTCAACAGAAAGTGAGTACTACTTTGCATCAGAAGCCTAAGTCAAAGGTCACGTTCTAGACAACATGAGACTTGTATGAGAATTAAAACAGCAACACAAAAATTATATCTTTTGGGGGATACTTGATGTACCTTCTGAGAACACTGTAGAGCTAGAACACCACATATATTTTCCCAAAGATCTATTTTTGTATCTATCTTTGCAATGGCATATCATTTTAACTGTGGGCTAAACAAACAATCTGAGAAAAACAAGCATGCATAAAGCCAGCTGCCTTGAGCTAAATCCATAGAATTTCTGACTCCCTGCAGCAATTCCTCCATAATCACTTTCATGAACAAGCTTGTCTGATTTGTAACCTCCTTGAACTCATGTTAAGGCTTAATAGCTGTCCTAATAGTCTAATCCTCCTTCACAAGTCAGATGCTTTGTTCAGGGCTCCTTGAAGCAGACAAGAAGTTTCTTGGATCCTGTGAGTTTTCATTATTCAGCTGGCACTTCTTCTCTGTTTGGAAAGGAAGCATACAAGGCATGAGGTGTCTGCTATGCAGAGGAAACAGTTGCTCACATACTCTTGCTTGACAGCTCTGAATTTTTTGTGTCATAGTCCCTGTCTGCTTGTTTCAGGGGTTGCATCACTAAATGATGCACCAAATGCATGCATTCACATAAAGGCTAAGCTGTAGTCGTGGGGACTCAATTAGATAACATTTCCTCTTGCTAACCTTCAATGCCATACAAATAAGTCTTTCAATTTTGAAACATCTCAGCTTGCATTTTCTGTATCACCATATTAAACTTTTCATTTCAGATATATTTTTTTCATTCCTCACAAATATGTCCCTAATAGTAATTTGAGGCACACGGGGAATTTTAGCAGACCCATAGACCCATTTTAGTAGATAGCACATTTCCATGTATCAATCTTCATTAATACTGTTAGACTTTACTGACTTTAAACTATGATTAATCTTTTTGTTTATCTTTTTTAATTATTTTTTATTTTTACTAACAGAAACAACTCCAAAGAAAACATCTTGAATTGATAAGAGAGCTTTTACAACATGAAAATTTATAGATTTGATAAATCAGCCTTGCTAGTTTATATGTACAATCTGTACTTGTAATACTGCAGAGAAAATCGATGCGCTGCAACATTTCATTCAGAAATTGCAGGAAAGGGACAAAAGATATGTAAATACTCTTAATTTAAATATATTGTAATTAGTAATTGTTAATTACTTACCAGAATAACAATAAAACTAGCACCTAGGTTCAAAGATTATATTTTTTTTTTAATTTTCCATGTTCTTTACTAATTCTTCAAGGTACTCCCTCAGTTTTCCATCATGTTTACTAATTTAGCTCCTGAATGTAAAACTTTAGAATATGAGCTCTGTTGAAAAGACAGAGGAAGAAGGGAGGAACATCCATCCTTCCTCCTCCTTATGAGAACAAAAGGAGAATCATTCAGAGGAATCATTCCAGGGAGGAGCAGCACCTCCAGCATTCTGCAACGCAATAAGCAGAAAAGCCCTGACAAGGTAACATGAGCAGATATCTGGATGACGTGTGCACACTGGCAGTCCTCTTTTTCCTGCCCAGTAGGTCAACTGCTTGCAGCTACATGACCACAGAATATTGGGTTGGACTTTTCCCTGTTTAAGGGAATGTAAACTGCCTGAGGTCAGGCAGATTTCACTGGGGTAGTAAACTTCATCAGTTACAGGAAATTATTAAGAACATGGTTGTCTTCCTAAACTTCAGGTTACTGTCTGGTACCTACATCATCTATCCTTCATTTTTTGTCAGACTGCAGTCTGACAATATTTGAAGGAACTCGCTGACCTATTCAATGGAAGAGACTTTGTAAAATTTTTACAGTAACTATCTAACCATTTAAAAATCTGAATCTGTTTCTTCAAGGATCAAAGCATGGTTGCTTTCTCGAGCTCTTCAGAGATTGTTGGCACCAGTGTGGTGTCTCTGTTACAGCAGAGAGTGCTGTCACCCAATGACTGTAAAGCGAACTCATGTTCAACTCAACCTACATCAACCAGTGAATTTACTGCATAAAGCACAGTAAGATGGGCCATGCTCATCCACAGACTGCTTCTCCCCAGCTTTTCCCTCCTGCCCATCACCCTCTCTCCACTTGCCTTATTAACACCTTATTGGACAAAGCTAGATGTTCCTACTTTTTCTGATATTGTCTGGAAAAACCCCAAACCAAACCAAAAGTATCATGTGCTCCCTGGTCATGTATCAGCAGAGAATAACAGTAAGAAGAACAGAGCTCTGTGGGGATTCTTGTTTAGATCACACCAGCTATCACTTAAATACTTGGTTTTGCATAAAATATAAAACCTCACTGTTTGGGACCCAGATTTAGCCTCATTTTCAAAAGGAGGAAATTAGCACATAGAACTGAAAGTAAAGTCTAAAACTCTTTTAAAATAAATTTATTAAGACTACTAGATTATATAAAAAAAAAATCTTAAACACTCCTCTTGTTTTATTCTTTGCTTCTTTCTTTTAACTTTGAGTCTTTTACCTCATCTTTTTTTCAAACCTCGTGAAAAAGGATAGTACATATTTAGTGAAAGTAACATAAGCCTTTTTAGTTAACCTGAATGATTTTCTTCCCAAGTATAAATTTGTATTCTTTTTGGTATTTGATTCTCTGCATATCTCAAGGCTACACTCTAAAAAGTCAATTTACTATTTTCTCAGTTATTTCTGCTCCATTTAAAGTAGTTACTTTCAGAGATGATTGAGGACTATGTAATGGTTATGGTCATGCAATGATCAGAAAAAATTGCTACAAAATGTCTTTGGAGGCAACAGTCCATTGTAGCCATTCCTGCCATGTAGAGTGTGAACCTCTGCATCTGTACATGTGAGTTTGCAGAGGTTCTGTTCCCCTAAGAGCAATGCAAGCATGCCTGAGGCATTGTTTTCTGTTGAATTTGTATTGTATCCCAGAAAACTGAGAATTTCTACAGAAAGCTTTTGCACTGAGGCCACTCGATACTTCCTGATAACCTGGTCCTGAAAATTAGACACTGTTTTGAAAACACATCAATAGTCATGTGTGGTTTTCAAGACTAGAAGAAAAGTGAATCAGGTGATCCTTATTCAGCAATGTTGTCAGGAAGATACTATCCACAGCCCTACAGTACAAGGAAGAATGAAACAGTAAGCTATTTCAGGTGTATTTGTAATTCCAGATTCGCCTGAGCCACTACATCCTACTCTTCCTCCCCCTCCTCTTTCTCCTCCTCTCCTTCCTTTTTTATTCTTTCTTCTTCTTTCTTCTTCTCTCTCATTCTTCTTTCTTCTTCCAGTTGTGATCCATTCTAGCCCATGTGAGTAATAAAAGCATGTAGTTACTGCTTTGCTTGGTAATGCTCTAAATAAGCAGCATCCATGAAGCATTTCCTCTCTTATTTCCCTGTATGGGATTTTGTCAGTGAAGGCCAGACGTAGGATTATTCAAATGGTTCTGAACACTTTTCTGCCTGTCCTCTTCATGATCTTGGTCTTCCGTAATGAAGAAGCTCAAGAGTTTAAAGATTAGAAACTAAACAGAGGTTGAAAACAAGTTGAAATGAACATAATGTAAAAATCAATGTTATCAAGGCCTGATAAAGGGTGAGTGTGGCTTTTATCATTATTTGGATTTGTTTGGATTTTTTTATTTGTTTCGTTTAAAAACCCTCAAGTAATAACATTGGAGACAAGATGTGGAATATTTCTAACTGCAGACAGATGGACACATGGAAGCAAAGATAAGGTGGTATTTGATCAAAGCTCAGCCCTCAGAATCTATATTTAGATTTTCTTCAACAACCTTGTCTTCTGCACCTATGTCGCAAGTGGAGGGCAGGATGGAGAAGGTAGCAAATGACCTTTTGAATTATTCTGAATTCCAGCATGGTTCTGAAAATTTTCAGAACAGTGTTAAGAATTACAAAAACAATACCCTCAGAGGTCTCGTAAAACTATTANAATGATGTTTAGGCTTTTAAGTGCTTAAGTCACCTAAGTCTTAAGCCCTTAGGCATTTTATAGCTTCTCTTCTAATTGGTTCCTGTGTTTGAAAGCAGTATGTAAACTGTATTTTGAAAGTGACTTTCCATCTTCAGAAATTAATAACAATATCTGGACTATTCAGACTGATATTTTGTTTTCCATTGACGTACACTGGACTATTGATTTCTTCTCTATCATTTTTCTCCTCACTCTGATTTTCTAGAGAAAAAAATAAAAATACAGAGAAAATATTTGCAAAAAATGAGGGTAGAGTCCTAATGTATGGGAAAAATTGCATCTGAGGAACAGCACTGACTGCTGAAATTGAAATTTCTAATCATGTTAAAAGTAGCCTTCATCATCCAGGAAGCATCAATACAGATAAATGGAGGTTGGGCACAGACTATAATGAACATATCAGAAGAGGAAATAAGCAAAACAACTTTTCTGTTCACTTTTTGCAGAATTCTCTGGCAGTAAGTCTGTGGTGGATGGTCTTAAAAATCAAACAAAATATTATAATAACAAAGAAATGGCAAAAATGCTGTCATTCATTCATCACAGAAAGCCAGAGTTCAGAAGTTTTCCTTATTAAAATGCAGTCTGACAGTCAATAAATAAGCAAAAAAATAAATATTTTTGGACTCCTACAGCTGTTGTAGGATTATGCAACCTGCAAAATGGTTGCTAGCTGTCATTAACTGCTGGTAAGGAGAAAAACTGTTTGCTGTTAATGAATAATCATATGAGTGGAAAGGGCATAGAACTATTTCATTTCTCTAGCTGTCTTGCTGCTCTTCATAGCCAGAGTTTGGGGCTATCAAAAAAATTTCCATTCTGTAAATATTCATCACCTGTAATAGATCATTTCCTTTGCCAGTGATGGATTTTTCCACAGAAAAATCCATTCCTTATGATAGATTTCCATGGCACTGGCCTTGTATGGAGGCAGTCTTGTGACAGTCTTACAGCAGCATTTGCTTCAGCTATCTGCCATTTTCACCTTGTTTCAAGAAAGCTTGCTGTTGCTATGCCTGGAGTTCGTAACTCCCTGGCGAAGCCCACACACATCCAGGTCCTGTGTACTTACCTGGGATGGAAGGAGGACAATGCATGCCACTTTCAGCTGCTTGCATGACAGGTCACTTTTATCCTACCATTATCCTGCAGCAGCCACACAAAATGCCACAAGGACAACTGCTGCTTGTATACCCATGTGTAACCTTCAAAGGCGCACACAAGGTGGATTCTGAAATCCAAACACTGGCATGTTGTCTTGTTTTATTCAATGTTTCTGAGCTTTTGAGCTAATTACCATGCAAACTGCAGCGTGATAAGTGGTCAGGAATTCACAATGTATCTGTTATATCAGATTAGAATTGCCAGCTGTGGCTCATTTCTTCTGGCTTCATCTTTTACTTCATACACAAGACAAGATCTTCAGTTTTGAAATGGTGGGAGTTGAAAAATAGCCTTTATGTATGCATATATTTGTGTGAAATTTTGTGCACAGAGATAGAAAAATTACATGCTTGGCCTGACATTTCTGGAAATCATGCCCAAAAGCCGCTTCTTAAGCCTTCCAGAAATTCATAGGACCGGAAAGAAAGCAGCTGCAATGCAACCTTCCACACTTAGAATTTAAATTAAAATTAAAACGATCAGACAACATTACTAAAAAAAAAAACTTTAAGCACCATGTCACAGTGAATCATCAATACCTTACAATTGTGAGCAATGACCAACAAACTGGCCCTGTCCAAAATGAACTGACAATAAATCTGATTTAAGAAAAATCCTGCTTGTAACTTCCTGGTGGATACAGAATTTTAACTATCTTTCAAAATCTTTTCAAAGAAATGGCTTTTCAACATGATCAGAGGTAAAAAAAAGAAGTTACATCATTGGTTTCTTATGGAACATAGTAGATAGAAGCCATACTATCCTGTGAAAAATGTGTTGGCAGAAATAGTTGTGTTCAAGGCTTTTTAATATTACATCCTTTTTTTTTTTTCTTTAAGTTCAGCATCTTGTGCCTGTTTCTTCGTTCACATGAGTCTTCCACAGTGAGTTTGTTCCTATTGATGCACTGTCTGTTTGACAGTTGTGGGAAGTGGGGTCATCTCGCTCATGTGTACAGGCAGTTCGAAATGAAAAATGGAATTAGTAGCCTGCCACAGTACTTTCCTCTGAGTCATGGAAAGTAATTCTGCAGTTTAAGAAATAAATTGGTTTTTTTTTGTCAATGACTAAGGGTGCTCCATGGTATCCAGCCCCTGTTTCAACCACAGGAAGTACAGTGCCAGTTGATTAAAAAATCATTAGAAGTGGTTTATATTCCTGGTGACACTTCATTAGAGTAGGAAAAATAAAGAATTCTTCATAGGACATTTCTTAGACAGAAAGAAATTTGCTTCTCACTGCCTAAGAAACCGGGAAGCATTGGACAGTTCTGTGTCCATCGGATCAGAAACTTGGAGCATGACTAGGCTTCAGACTAGGTTGGCTGATGAAAGCTGAAGAAATACCAGGAACAACCTTTTTAATACTTTGCATAGATTTGATTAAAAAAGAAAAAAAGAATAAATGTAAGTTATTGTCTGCAGCCTACGTAAATAGCAGATGTTGCCAGAGCCCCAACCCTTTTCCTTCTCGTGTAACTGCTGTCCTGGGGCAGACTGCAATTCATAACCAATTCCATAACGAAAGCCTCATCTCTCCGCCAAGAGTGTAAGCAAATGAGCAAGTGCAGTGACTAAGGGGTATCCAGCTAAGGAGAGGAAGTTTCACAGACTTCACAGAATATTCTGAGATGGAAGGGACCCACAAATATTATCGAGTCTAGCTCTTAAGTGAATGGCCCCTACAGGGAACAAACCCATGACCTTGGTGTTATTAGCACCATGCTCTAAGCAACTGAGCTAATCTCAGGGGCACTTTTAAAAAAAAATTAAACATTTATTACAGGAAACGGAGAAGACAAAATAAGCGTAAAACAGGAAACATAAGGACAAGCAGAAAAGTGAAAGCTCAAAACAGGGTCTCTAATGTGTTTCACGTCAGTGGTTGGATAGGAAAATGAGCAGAAACCAGGCAAGATAAAAGGGTGTGGGGGAAATTTAGTAAGGTTTTCAATGAAATAGATCAAAACCATTAAAATAATAACTTATGCCAAACTAGAAAGCATTTTGTTTCAGTGCTAAATTATTTGATCTCCTTCTGACCTTATTCTTCTAATAATGATTACTTTTAAAATGGAGTGTTAAATACTGAGTTGGAAGTGTTTGTTTTTCAAAATGTTTAATTTCATCACTTTTTAAATGAAGCATTTAATTTTGAAAATGTCAAAACATTCTACTTGCATGTTTTCAGAATAAAATGTTTTGACATTTTGAAATCTCCCCCTTTTTGACAAAAACATTTGAGATTTTTAACGTCTAACTAACTTGCCTCCTCCCATTCCGCCCCCAGAATCCATTTTGCAAAGGAGAACAAAAGTCCCAGATCTTTTTGAGCAACAAATAAATTGCTCATTAATCACATAGCGGTGATTAAACAGCAGCTTCTGACAAACAGGGGAAGGGACTCTGGGTTCCTCCTGTAACACAGCTGGATTCATGGTAGTTCAGCAGGGCTGCAGCCAAGTGTACTGTGGCTGCCAAAGGTGTGACTGAGATGGGAATGGTGGTGCTTGGCAGCTCTTTCAGTGAGTGTGAAGAACCACTCTTAGCCCACAACAGTGCAGAGCTCTGTGTGCTTCTCCACAAACACCAAAACCTATGGGAAACATAAAAATATAAAATCAGAGTACAAAAACCATCTGAATCAGTGTTCAAAACAATCTCCTCCTGATTGTCTCATTTGTACAAGGGAAGACTTCTAGGAACCTTACTTGAACCTATTGACACTTGAAATGTTTGTGCTGTTTTCTTTTGCAACTCTTTTTGCTTTTATATTTTTATAATCATGTTGTTCAGAGCTGCGGTTACTTTGAAGTTCCCACTGTGGTTTAACAATCTATCTTCATTGGTTGTGTCCTTCCGACACTCTGTTTCATTGTGCCCTTGCTTTCCAAAAAGAGCCTTATATTTGTCTTTTTGTGGTAGTTTAAATTTTAGGCTTTGGTGAGGTTTGTTGTTCTCTAGGCCTTCCTTAACAACTGGGGTCAAAAACTAAGGAAGTATTCCATCCTATTCCCTCACGTAATCAGGTGTATAAAAGATAGGTGACAGGGAGGAGGTTCTCTCTCTTGGGCTCCAGCGTTCCTCCCGGTTAGCAGCTGTGTGACAGCAGCTCTCAGTGTTTAGGCCTCGCTTATCTCTGTGGGCTGGAGGCCTGGACCGAGGGCTCTGTCCGAGTCGTGTCAGAGGGAAGAGATTTGCTGTTCGCAAGGGAAGTGGTGAGAGTTCATTGTATTAGTTATTTTGTTAAGCTATCCCCTGAGTTTCGATTGTGTATATCTGTTGTGTTTTACCCCTTTTGTCCCTTTTCCCCTTCCCTTTCCCCTTTTTCCC
>VWZG01013044.1:0-49893 GCA_013396735.1 Grallaria varia | reverse complement strand
TCAGCCTTGGCCATATTGACTGCTATNTTGGCCATATTGACTGCTATCACCAGTGGTCCACTCTGGCCTCCAATCAGGAGGCATGGAGACACACCATCCATTACACTGCTGCTTCCTTTGAGAACGCACGCAGACTCAGTCTGGAGGAGAAAAGACAATGCAGAAAGAACTGTGCCTCACCAACACCGCCTATGGAGACTTTCTGCTGGGCCTTTTGCAGCCGGACTTGCCTACCTTGCATTGGCCTCTTTAGCCATCAGTGCGCTTGCAGCAAGCGTGGGTAGAGCCCTTCCCAAATCTTCATTCGTGAAGCCCAACCATGATGATCAGATACCAGAACTTCAGTTTTCTAGTGTGCCATGGGGAAAAAAAAGACGCAACAGGAAAGCAAACCTTTGACACTCGGAATAAAAATGTTGAAACACGTTGGCTGTTCTGGGTTTTTGTGTTTTTTTTTTTTTTTGAACCTCAAGTAGCTGGTTCCTGCTTTGAATGTATCATGTCTGAGACTATCCCTTCCCTGTACTAGGTGAAATCTCCGAACCTTGTGAGTGCTGTGGTCACTACTGTCATCACAGGAAAAGAAGGGCTTCTGCCTTTTCCTTGTAGAAGTTCAGTAAATGGAATTGTCCTGTTATAGTTTAAAGAGACTAAGAAAAGAAATGTATTTGTATCGTGAAATGTACACAGTGCCCTGTAGCTGACTGACATCAGGGATGTGCAGTACATATAAACATATTGAGATACTGCAGATGAATGAAGAACATTATCCAGACACATTTAATAAACATGAGAAATCATATGTTCTAGTGCAATTAAAGCATTATACAGAAAAGTGATATCTATCTGTTCACCATGGGTTTATATTTATTTATTTTTAATCCATTTATAACATAATTAACTGTGACATGATTGATGCATTCAAAACTTAAAGAGCATTTACACGGAACAGGGAAAAGACAGGCTCATCTGCCAGGGTTTCATTGCATGCTGGCAGCTTTCAGACTGTTCAGTGTGAATTGTAGTGAAAAAAGTGAATCGTGTAAAGAAGAAAAAGCTTGTCTAATCATATTCTAAAAGTTAAAATTAAGTGTAAGTTTGTTTTACTGGTCTGGAATTTAACTCCATGTTAAATAATGGCTGCGATCTTTATTGATTTTGGGAATCTCTTAAAGAGTTCAAAACTGAGTCAAACTTTTTAAGTCAGACTCTGGCTGTGCTCTGAGACTGAAAGTGATAGGATAATAGGAGATGTCTATTACAAGCTAAGCACTTCTGGTGGTTTGTTGAGCTCACAGACCAATTAGTTGTCACCTGGAACCACAGTAATTGCTGTGCAGTTTCTCACAGTTTTTTCCCCTCCCTCCCTCCCATGTGCTCTGTCATTCTGCTCTGTCTCCCATGCAGTTGATAACTATTCTCCACAAGCTCCAAGAGGACAGGTCTGTGTCTGTCTAGGGCGAAACTTACGTTAGAGACAACAGAAGAAATACTGAGGACAATTTTCAGGCAACAGGTTGGTTGCAATTTTTAGATCAGAAATGAAGAGGAATAATCTAAACAATCATAACAATGTGCCATAGAACCAACATCAAATTTAAACTGCAAGAAATACAGAAACTTCAGAAAGAAAATGCATCATTTAATTAGAATGGAAATGGCTCCTGTTTGCACCTTTTGAGTCAAATTGCTTATATGAAGTACAATCCTGGTAGTAATTTGGGCAAGTTCTTGTCTTCCTCATGTACTTCACTCTGGTTGAGGTTGAATTATTTTAGCTCAGCTGGTTTATATCCGTGTAAGTCCACAGAATTTCTAAGGAGACAGAGCAGTAAAAATGCTGGAAATAAAATGGTTTTCTACTACAAAGCTTGTTAAGAGATAATTTTTCACAGTTGACTCTCTCACTTTTAATGTTCATATTGGTAGCTTACTTTGTGACTAGTCTCTTGAGTTTTTTTCTTGGAACAAGAAAAATGTACATATTGTACATAGAAAGAAACAAAAGTGAAATTCCAGCAAAGGTCTTCAACTGATCCTTTATCACTTCACCAAACACTGGTGAGAGTTTGACAAACTGAAAGAGGTATTATGAGCTGAGAAATAAAATGTGCACTGCATTTATCAAATGTTCACCCTTAGTTTTAAATGTTATTTTCAGATATTTATTGTTGCTGTATTTTAAAAAATTCTTTCTCCCTTAAATTAATTTGGTTATGATCTATAAATCTGTAAATATGGCAAGCACTAACAACTTCTTAATTTTTCTGCCAAGTTGTGTTCTTTTGAGTTCAGTTAGATCCAGCGGTATTTATTTTCAAATGGCAAAGCCCTTGCGTAAGATTTAGCATCAAAGTGCCCAAAAGAAAGCATCTGAATTCCCTGTTGCAGTAAAGGTGTGTATGAAGAATACACAGGGGGGAATGCAAGAAGAGCTGAAGATGAGCTGTAAAGTTGTGATTGAGATGTGGAACAGGTGCTGTTTCTGGCTGCTTATAAAAGATCCTTTCTACTCTTCTTTCCAAATGAACTTGAACTCCTGTTGCTTTGTCCATTACACTTTTAAACTCCTGAAGTATGGATGGGAAGTGTGTATATTTTCACAATATATGCTTTTCTTATGACTGGCATTATTATTATGCAAAATGATTTCCATGCCCAGAGTTCTCCAGTAAATTCACAGCACTACAAGTTCACTGTTTGGTTCTTAGTGTTTCTGTGGATTACCAGTGAAGGCTGAGTGGACAGCCTGTGCTTCGCTGTACGCAGAGAACTGTTGCTGCAAATGCTTTTGCTCCTTGGGCATTCTGGAAAGTGAGAAGCCATGTAAGGATTCTCAATCAAGGCATAAGGTTACCCAAAAAATATTTTCTCAGTAGCAGACCTTTAACTTCTGAAAAACTTTAAGGATATCCACAGGGAAAATCTTTGTTTCTGCAGCTTCCTATTTAGATTACAGTAGCTGGAAGTTAATTAGCCCTGCTAGCCTTTTTCTTTTAGGCTAATTAGTAAGAAAACTGAATATAAAAAGTCAAAGTCATTTTGAGAGAAAGAACTTCAACATTTTTACTGAGCAGTCCCTTTGGAGGATATTATCTCCATAATGACCAGAGAATGCTCTCCATTCTGACAGAATGTAGTTCTGCAGTCTCTGGACTCATTTAGGCAACATCTTAGGCATTAATGATTTCAGGCCTAGCTGCTTGCAATTGCCAGATGAAACCACATGACATGTTGTTTAATTATGCAATGATCAGCAGCCTTTACATTTTAATTAGGGAGCCACTGTAATGAAGCCGTCCCACTTTACATATGGCTTATTGGGCTGAACGGTTGTCTTTACTAATTGGTTGTTTGGAAATGTAATTTTGACACAGCAATACAGGTAGACTTGTCTTCACTTCTAATATGTTTCCTGATTTTTTTTTTTTTATTTGGCTAATTAGTGCTAATAATTTAAAAGCTCCGTGGCATTCCAAAAGTCCTGCTGTTTACTATATGTATAGTAGTTTGGTTATCAGACTTTAGTGCTGGTAATACATGGTGACACACTGCCAGTGTCTACTCACAACTCTCTTTGGTTTTGCAAGATCACAGGAATGTTAATGTCATACTATTTCAGTTAGCTGTGTGTGAAACAGATTCCTGATACAAGGAGTATAAAGAACGATAGTTTAATAACCATTTTCAATACTCTTTAGAGATTGTTTGCATGGGAAAATGCATGATTTTTTGAGTTTATGTTTTTCAATGATTAATGCTTGAATATATCTGCAAGAATGCCAAGGTCTCCAAAATAATGAAAGCCTATCCTTTATAGCTGTTTGTTTTTATTTCAAATCAAAGCTGTCTTGTTTGCTTGTTTGTTTGTTTACTTTGTAAAAGAATAGTCTGTTCTTTCCACTGTGTTTTGAATACAATTTTGACAAGGAAAAAGAAATAATTTACATTAAAGAATGAAATAGGTAATGTTTCCATCTCCCCCTGAATTATATTATGTGATATGATAAGCAGAAACATTTCCCAACCTGCTCCACCAGTCCAGTCCATGTGCTACTTAAAGTCTTACTCCTATTTGGTGTTTTATTTGTCACGATAAAGTAGACAGAGTTCATCTTAGTTCCTCTGAGGGATGGCTGTTTATGAGGGTCCATGCTCAAAAATATTTGGCTCTGTGTTCTGTCTCCCTTAAAGCTATTTTTGCTTTTATCCAGTTGGACAAAATATAAGTTGCTTTAGTTAGTCAAAAGACTCACCAAGAATGTTTCAGACAGACCTTTCTCAGTTGTTAGAGCTCTCTGATAGTCAGACTAACATCGATTAAATCTGGGGTTACTTCCACACGACACGCACAACCCTTCTGCAGTCTTCCAAGAGCGCTCCTTTAGGGTTTCTATTCAGCAGCTTCTGACAGCCATACAGGCTTTAGATCCAGATGAGTGTCTCTAAAAGTACTGTTTCGTTTCAAAGATTTCCTGGGCATTTCAGGAAACCAATCCCATATCTCTCATGCGTTACTAAAGTTGTTGGAGCTGGGACATATGTTACTGTGTATTTTTATTTTTATTTTGATTAACAAAACAAAGAATTGAGCATGATGATAGAATGTTACAGTCCTGATAAAACTTAGTAGCAATCTATCAACCACAGAAATCTAACAAGAACTTGCTGGGCGTGCTATGCAGCAGTCCAGTCATTTTGTCTCCAGTGTTACAAACATTTACATGTATCACTGTTGTCAGTGTCCTCAGTGGAGCATCCAGATTCCTAATTTGAAGGGAATCATGTTTGTAAAAGGTGGAGGGTTATCTTGGTAATTTCTTCCTCTGCTTAATATTTTTTTTTGTATAACTTTTTTTTTTACTTGTACTTGGCTTGGTCTGTATTAGTAGGGTGTTGACTACTATGGATGTTGTTGAAATAAAACAATAGAAATTAATTCTTCTGGCAAAAATACAGATGATTTAATAATTACTAGATGAGGTATACTAGAATGATGCTTGAGCCAGCTTTCTTTTCTCCTGATCACTAACAAGTTTTTATAGTTAAAAAAAAGTTGCAAAAAGTTTCTCTATCATAAGAATTGTAGATAATTCTTACGTATTTAAACTGTTTCCTTGTTTTCTTCAGAGTAAAAAGAAAAAAATCTCTGTGGAAAATTTGTTTCTGTTGATCGCACATTGAAAAATGCCCTCTTGACGATCCAGCTTCTTCACTTTCTGTTCCATTTTTCATATTCTTTAAACATTTATTTGGGTTTAAGAGAGACACCTTTAGTGAGCTAGTCTTATTAAAATGTAGTTATGACAGGTGATAGAGGAGAGGACAGCAATGTGAATAAATATGGCCACTTTATTTTCTTAAATATGTCAATATGTTTGATATAAACATACACTAACTTGCCCTGCTAAATTTGGGACTCTTCTTGCAGCTTTCTAGCTCTGCAGCTTGATGTTTCCAAAACATTTAAAATGAGAGGCCCAAAGATGAGGATCATTAAATTTGTATGGAAAACTGAATATCAAACATAAATAATATCTGCATTTTTCAGTAATGTGAAGGTTTTGGAAGACTGATCATGCAAAGAACAATCTTTGCAAAAAAGCCCTCGAGTGATATGAGATCTCTGGAATGATAGGAACCATCCTTTTGCATTATGGAGAGATGAGCATCTGATTAGCATGTTTTCAGTGTTTTCTTGGGTTTTCAGGTGTGTGAATATATAATTTGATTAGAGTTTTCTAGGATATATCTGACATATTTTTAGCTTTATAGTGACTACTTATAAACTCTTTACTAGTATAGAACTATTTAGTTTATTAAGTGTCACAGTACCAAAATAGGGCCTTTTTAAAACTTCAGTGGTCAGGACTCTCACTTCACGTAGCATCTTAGTCAGAGAAATTAAGAAATGAGGCATTTATGTGATATATATATATGTATATAAAGTTTATGATGATTTCAGTAGAACTGCGCAGGAGATAGACTTGGCTTTACTTATCGTATTACATAAACCCAGGACTTGGATTATATTTCTTCTGAGGATGGAATGGTGCATATGCACTTCAACTTGTACAAGAAACTGAATGATTCTTTAGTTGTCAGTAAAATTGTGTGCAGTGGTTTAGACTCTGCAAAAGAACAGATCAGTATTCAGACAGTTTCTTTCCATCCTGCATTACAGCAGATTACTGACTGCCCTGTGGGATAAGTAGATGTCACATAACCTATATACTGATATCAAGGTTTCATTATAAACCCTCTCAAAAAGGGAGGAAACCCCCCATAATTAAAGGTAGGCAAGTACACATCAGGTATGGAGATGAAGTAGGTGGTCAAATCACTAGCCGGTGATTTGCTGATAATCATGTTTGTACTTCAGGTTTGTAACACTACAGTTTACCAGACTGGATTTAAGTTAGATACTTTTGAATTCAAAGTATCTGAATTAAAAATAGGATGACAAAATTTTAGTGGTTGCATTAGGATTTTTATGATACTTAATTTTAATTGTACTATATCAGCACAGCTGGTGAAATACCTGAGAAGCATGAACAGGATTATTGTTCCCTATGGTTACTCAAAATACAGAGTATTCAGCCTATATCTGATTTGTGCATTGCACAGCACTATCCAACATCATAACAAAATGGCACAGCTCATCACCTCTTTATTCATGAAGCTGTTAAAGTCAAAGTTTGAACTGTGCTGGACTGTCTTTTACAGCAATATTTTGAACGCTGGTTCAATGAATGTTTTAAGTATATTCTTAAGGCCCTTCTCAAACGTCAGTATTTTCTCAGTAGTGTTGCTGAAAGGGAATGAACCAACAAGTATGCTGTTATTGTTTGATTGTTTTTTTTGGTTGGTTGGTTTGTTTTGTCCCCCCACCCCATCAGAACCTCATTGTTCTTTTAATTGGTGTTACTTTCTCAATGTTATACTTCCCCATTTACGTGGAAAGGTAGCATGGGAAGCATCAACAAAACCCATATTGTTTTTGCATTTCTCAAACAATTTGGGAGCTATCTGGTGAATAGTATTTTGCCTCTAAAATTATTCTGACTAACAAATACTTCCCCTGGTTCTTCAGTTCTTCACAGGACTGCTTTGGCTGGGTTAGTTGACTTAAAGGTTGAGCACATCTCTGCAATAAACAAGCATGTTGGGCATGTTATTTGATGAACTTCAAAGATTTAAGCACTCAGCTTTAATTATTGATGGTTTTAGCAACAGCACAATAAAGATAGGCTCCTGCTTCACTAAATCAAAGAAATGTGACTGAGGGACTTCTGACCCAATTGTTCTCATTTAGTTCAGCTCTCACAAACGTGGCTGTAAAATATTATTGTGGCCTGAGTTGACATGAAACACCATTGTCATCAATCAAATAAATAAAAAAAAAAAAAAAAGTGTGAGAATCAATATATAGCACAAAACTGGTGGTTTCATCCACTTAATCAACTGCACATATTTCTGTTTCATTTCCCTCCTACCACTTCTTCTCTACAACTTCTACTTTTTTGATTTTTTTCCCCCCTTTTTTAACACTTGTCATTCTGCCACTTAGTAAAGCTTAGCAGCTGTTGAGATGAAAGGAACAACATTTCCCAATCGAGATGATATGAAAGGCACTGTTACTTGAAGCGTTCAAGTGCTAACGTTACTCAGTAAAGCTCTGTACCTTTTACTTGTTCAGCAATAATAACAATCTTTTGTCTTCCTGCTGGCACAATTTTGTGCACTGTATTGAATAGTTATGATTGTGTGGCTTGTCAGCGTTCCAAGGTTTTGCTGGAGACCCCGCTACACGAACTCATGGAGAGCAGTGAGGCGGGTTTAATGGGTAGGCTGGATGAAGCACGAAGCCAGCTGGTGTCAGCTGCCTCTTCACAATGGGAATATGTATCAATCACTCAGCATGTTATTTTTTTTTATTGGGGTATTTTTGATCTTCAAGGTCTAATACCAATAAGCATAGTTACTGGGATTTAAAGGGGCAGCGTTATTTAGAGGGAGGAGATGAAATGTTCTCTACTGTCTTAGTTTAAACTTGTGCTGAATGGATAATCTTCAGCATTGCGTCTCTACTGATAGGAAGATCATTCAAAGGAATCTGATGGAAGCAAAAAGAGACTCTTATAATTGGATTCTGCAGAGAGAGAATCCAATACATGGTTTCTACAAGGACAGGGGGGTTCTTAATAATATACTTTTTTTTTTTTTTAAAGCAATGTATCTTCAGGTTAGAAATTTGGTTTAAATATCCAACAGATTATCTCAGAATTATCAGATCATCAGATTGTTCTCTAAGCTTGCATTGGAATAATAAATAATTAATTATTTTTTAAAAAGAAACGTACGTTACAAATCCAATTTATATTTCTTGATGCTGTAAATCACACACATTATATGCTTCAATATATGAATATACAAGGAAGTGTTGAAGTATAGTATGAGTCTCTTGGCTTTAATGGGGTTTATGCACATGTTTAAGTGCATTTCTAGAAGAACTGTTTTTTCACCTGACGACTGTATACACAAGACATTTATTTTCTAACAGTAATTATTCCAGACTGAAAAGAGAACAACACATCTAAACCTATAGTTCCCGTAAATGGATGGATGTGACACCCATTAGGTGAGGGTTGCCTCTATTTTATTTAGGACATTCTTTTGAAAGAGTGATCTTAAATTTACTAGATAATCTTAAGGGGAAGTTTTAGAGTAGTTATTTAATATCTTTGAGGGGAAAATAGAGCCAAAAAAGTGGTAACCAGCCATGTGCTTACTTGACTTCCTCCAAATCTTGGAGATTCAAGATTTGAACACAGATTGCTCTCTGATTTCCTGATCTTAAAAGACTAATGATCTAGAAAGACATGCCTGTGGTTTCTTCTACTAGAAATTGGGCTCACGTCCTTGCTTTTTTTGCTGTGGTTCAAATATCTGCAAAATAATTCTGTACACTTTGAAATTCAGTTACGTTTGACTTATCTGACTCATGGATATCACAGCGTATCAGCCTGTATAAGTTATTGCCTGGCAGATATGCCTGGGCTAGATGTTCTTCTACATGAGATACTCTGGTAGCTTCCAAAACAAACATCCCCATTTCAGATACCTCCAAAGAAACATCACAGTCAGCTGCGGGTCAGTTTTTAAATGTTAGACAAAGTAAAACTTGGAAAGATGATGGTACATTTACATTGCATTTCATTTATAACTACATAAAAAAGGAAAACAGTCTGTGAGGCAATTAATGTTCTTCGTCAGTTAACATATATTCTAGACTATGCATTCTACGGCAAACACTCACTCTGGAGTCACAGTGAAAAGTGGTTTGTGTCCCTGTGCCTCTGTTCTCTTGTGTCCAGCACAAGGCTGTGTGGGGTCTGTGTAACAAAGCTACAGAGGGGACTAAAATAGCTTCTGGCTTAATCCTCCCTCATGCTCCCAAGAGTAGACTTTGCATTGAGATTAAAGATATCTAAGAATATTGGTTAATATAATGACAGTAATTTATTTTTCTGTACTAGAAATCTGATATCAATACTATATGTCATATAAGGATAGCTTAGCAAGGGTTTTTTTGTTCAGTGTGAGGTTGTATAAAAGGTGAAGTGACATCCTCATGGAGGTGAATTGATTATTGTTCCACCATTGCTTATATTAACTGTGTTTTAATCTATCAAAACAAATGTCAGCCATGCCAAAAGCAAAAAATCCTACCTGAAATCTTATGTCAACTGCCTTCAAAAATCAACCCCAAACTACCCCATGCACTGTAAAAGGTGTAACTTAGTCCAGGCAAGATGCACTGCCATAGTGAAAGGGAAGAAGAGGAGGAAGAGGCCACAGAGGATGGGCTTTGAAGACAAAAATGTTGTAGCCAATTAGCTAAAATGTTACAATTGGAGCATACTAAACTTGATGGGCTCATTAAGCATTAAAACTCCTTGACATTTCCCTGTTGTAGTGATAAATAGGAATGAACAGTTTGCATTTTATACTTTACTAAATTGTATGTCTTTTTGGCTTCTTCATCTGTCATGTTTTACATGTTTAATTTTGCATCCATTTTATTAAAAAAATGAGCATTAAAGATTCTTTTTTCTTCTTCTAATTATATTTCTTTGAAAAACTCCTAGTTTTGTATCAATGATATTGTTTGGTTTTAAAATATAGTAGTTAATGCTCATTGTTAAATTGCCAAAAGGATATAGACTAATTTAGCATGTCACTGCTGCTTGGTGAAAATGCCATCATTAGTGATCCATGAGCTGCAGAGAAAAATAGAAAAGAAAGGAGGCCAACTGGCTCCTGAACATCCCAAATGATTATAAGAAGAGCATTTTTATTAAAGGGGGTTTGAACAGAACCCTCTTTGACATAGTTGAATATATTAAAGCATCATCTTTAAATAGAGTTACAGCTGCACTGATTTAACAATGGGAAAGAACAAAAGGCAGGTTGTGAATGACATAGTTGTAGCCTTTTTATGTTAATGACATTAACCTCAGGACTACCTTTTTGTGCTATTCCAAGCGCTGAAAAAACCCCACCTGTATTGGATATTAGTGGCATGAACTAGTGAAAAAAACTCAGATTTTTCCTTTTATCTTTCATTTGCATTCATCAACAATTGGTTCAGAAATCCCCTTTTGATTTTTCAAAAGTGTCTTCTCCCTCTTGAAGACGAAAGTTCCTGATAAGTCCTCATTGTCTCCAGGTTTCACAGATCAGCAGCAGACTAATAATTGTTAACTTCTGTGTTGGTGTAAAGGGCAGGGTTCAATGGGCTCCGTGGAAGGAGTCAGGGGCTGCCCTGTGCCAGCCTGGCAACAGACCCACCAGCTGGCAAAGTCAAGCCATTCCAAGGAGTTTGTGGCACCTCTGTGAAAACATGTTTAAGAAAGGACAGAAAACTGTGTGGAAAGAGGTAACAGCGGGAAAAAACAAGGAAGTCAGAGGAACTTGTTGGGAGGGCACGTGTACTCCCAGAGGGACTGTGGCTCATGGCTGAGCCCACGCTGGGCAGGCACAGCCCAGAGGGACTGTGGCCTGTGGATAAGCCCGTACCGGAGCAGGTTCATCCCTGCAGGGACTCCATCCTGTGGAGGACCCGTGCAGAGCGTGGGAAACGAGTGAGGAACAAGGAATGGCAGAGGGAAACCTCTGTACATGGACCTCATTGCCTCCCAGAGGGGTCTGAGTGACCCACAGCAGTAACAAGGGAGGGAAAAGACATGTCTGCAGTGAGGTAAGGAAGCTGAGCCTCGTATTTTCCCATGGCAAATATTTGTCTTTGTTTACCAACACCCAAATCAATAATTAAATATTTATGTTAACTGGCAGTAAATCAATTTGTTCAGACTGTAAGAGAGGTTTACCTTTTGGCAGTTTCTTTGACATGTTGCAATATTCAACCAGTAGCTAGATAAATGTGTGACGCTGCAATAACCATTTTTTTTTTCTGATCCAGCACAAAATTGACTTTTAAAGTCTCTGTTAATTACAATAAGACCACTTTTGAAAGTTTTTTTTTAAAGTTCTGGCAGTCTAATGGGACTTAAACCTATGATTAACTTTCATGCTAGATAGAGCACAGTAGTCAGTGAAGTGCTACAGAAGCTGCAAACAGGAGGATGAGCTGTTCCCACGCTTTATTCCTGGTTCCCAGGCTGAGGGCTTTAGGCTGCCCTGTTTTCTGCTGCATATGATGAGCCCAGCTTGTCCAATTGCTCTCCTTTAGGTTTATGGTAGCTGCCAGGCAATATTTGGTTCCAACACCCCTATGAGAGCCTGAACAAAGCTTCCAAAGAGCACTTTCAGGGCTGCTCTCCGTCCACCTTCCAAACTCTCCATACCACTGTCCAGCTCCTGTGGATTAAATGACAACAAGGCCTGTAGCTGTGTTTTGTGTTGTCGTGAAACGACATGGCTGTAGTCTGACATGAGTAATTCTTTATGAAAATGGGGTCAGGTGGCTGAATAAAAACACTGGAGAATGTTTTTGTTCACCATTTTAGAGGTTTCAGTAAGTATTAATCTATAAGGAAAATTAAAAAACCCTGACAAACCACTTGCTGCATTATTTATTTTTTTCCCCTTTAAAATTCTATTGGTAATGTCTATTGCTACATATCATCTATGTCTGTGGTGATCTATCGATTCCCCTTTTCTCCTGGTGCAAACCAATCACTATGCATATTATGGTAATTCTGTGTATCTCCTTGAAAGTGGCCCCAAATTATCTCACATTCCACTTAAAAAAAATAAAAAATAATTGCTATCACTTTAAACATCTATGTATTATTATGTATTTCTATATTTTTCTTCGAAAAATTCCCACCATATGCATGTTTAGGAAAGAGGTTCAAAATGTTTACCCACTATGCTGTGCATGTAACCATAGAGTGTCTTTTCCCCATTTTATAAAGGGGATGAGAACAAGAGAAATCCAGGCCAGGGAATGGATCTATTATCTCAACACTAAGTTTTGATTCTCCTTCCTCACCATCTCAAACTTCAGCTTAATGAACACTCATATTTCAGCCAAGAAATATCTTTAGCGATCATAGAATTGTAAAAAGAAAGCATTTGAAGGTGTTTTCTCTGCTTTCCTATTTTAAATTATGTTTTCCTTATAGTCTTGTGTTCTCTCTCTCTTTTTTTTTTTTTTTTTTTTTTTTTTTTTTTTTTTTTGCAGTGGCTGTATTCATCTGTCATTCTGCTTAAGCAGTCATTCTTTAGGTCTTGATTACCCTTGCTTTGGGCAATCTCTTCTCTTTTAAATAATATGATGAAAGCAAATCCAGTGAGGCTTACACAATGAGACCTTTAAGGTGCTGCACAATCCTGTTTGGTCTTGCTGAGACAGAGATTGGTCTTTCCTTTCACAGAATTCACAATCACAAACACAGTTGTTATTATTCTTATTAAAAAATGCCTATCATGCAAATACTTAATAACTGTATCAGTGCAAGGCACTAGAATGGCTCTTTCTGATGCTGCTTGATTTACTATTAAAAGAAATGTTTGCTCCAGGGAATAAAAACATTTCAATTGAGATGCTCACTGCAGTCATTCTGGACAAAAATTGTATTGCCTCTTAACATACCCTTGATTAATTTTAACAGAAATTAAGACAAAAGTAAAAAGAAATTAAAATTTTAGCTGGGTTTTACTGAAGTTGATAATATTCAATATTCAGTTTGGCAGGTTTGCTCATGTCCCTCAGGGGAACCTTTGTGAATGAACCCTGGTACAGTTCTGGGGTCTTCGGGCTGGATTTATAACTAACTAGTGATGGAAACAGGAAAACCCCCGTGGGTTTGTCACCTAATTCCCAGTGAAAGGCAGTGTATCTCTTTCTATCTCAGTTTAGCCATGTGATTAAAATCTATTTATTGAAGAATCCAAAAAGGTGACTGAATTTAGCACTTTCTTTTAAGTGATCAGCGAATTTTAATGCTTTGATATCTGAGTTTATGGATCTAAGCAAAGGGATTTTTTCCTATTAGTTTTGTTTCTGTGAAGTTCCACAGAGCCACATAAATATTATCCCTGAAGATGTTTAGGTTTTACCATGGAGTTACTGACACCAGAAAAAGAAGAAAATAAGAAATTTGAAGCCAAAATGAAAAATGAGGTACAAGTAGGAAGAAAAAAATTCAATAATTTGTTAATGGGAATACTGAATAATGAAAATTCTTAAAATGGAAGAAACTGTATAGATTTCTTCCTGTGCTTTCTGAAAAATCTTTTAAAAACATATGTAGAAGAACAACAATTTGCACCAAGATTTTTGTTGGAAGCTATGAGAAGTGAAGTTTCCACATCAGAAATGTAAAGTTAGCCTTGATAAAAATATCAGGTTTTTGTCTTAGAGGAAGTTTCCAAACCTGCACAGCCATATCTTTTGTCTCTGCTGTGAGATGCTTGTGCAATATAAATATTGCCCACATTAAACTTCTAATCACAACAGCATAACACTCCACTGATGGCACCTGCCATCAGCTCCTTAGCTTGTGTTATTTCTACAGTGGCCTTCGGTTTTGTCCTAGTTATAGTGGCTGGGACCAGTTTATCACTGTGGGAATGTAACTGGAACTGTGTATTCCATACCCTCTCTGCCATTTCTCATGAACTGTTAACGATGCATTGTTTGCAACAGCTGCCCAGGACACACCTGGCACCTCAGGCTATGGACTGTGTGCATGGGAAAAAACAGAGATAAGAAGGTTCCCTGTTTTCACAACAATGATTCAGGTGTGATAACTCCCCTCCAGGAGTCATTAACACCTTCACATCCAACCTGAGGGGTCATGTCTGCTAATGGGCCATCAAGTAGACCAAAAATATCCTGTGACTCACTGAGTAAATTGCCCATTGTGAAAACCCTCACCCTGGGAGAGGTACTGGGTGTTCCTATCTGAACTGAAGCATATATAAGCTTGGGGTTTTGGAACTTGAGGCACTCACTCACTCGTCAGACTAAGAGGAGGACCAGAACCTCAACAGGACTGCAACTACCGCTCTCAACCAGACTGCGACCACCAACCTTCTGGAAAGAAAACAGGTTTTCTTTTTTTCTTTCTTTTTGCTTTGTACTCAGGGGACCACGTGGTGCTCAGCACAGGGGCTGGTGAGCACCATACTGTTTGTGCCCCAGGGGGCTGGGTTGTACAACTGGGTTTTGAGGGCTGAAACCAATTTTCCTTTGTATCAGTGTATCCATTGTAATCTTTTTAATAAATTGTAGTTCTGACTTCTAAACTCTTTTGAGTTGGATTCATTTCTCCTGCCGGTTTACTTTTAAAACCAGCACAGGTTTAAAACAGTTCGTTCATTGGAGAGGAAGGAAAAGTCAGCACTCCCTGATTGTCCACCACCACCCAGGGGTTTGCGGAGATTGGCAGCCAGCAGAATGGTGCAGGGAAAGCGCTGGATGGAGCTGCCAGCACAGGCTTGCATAGATCAGCATTTATTACAGGAATAGCAAATGACTGATGGATTTTCTAGGTCAAGGTGGAAGAAGTTAAATAAGGATACTGATGACTTGAGCCGGGAAAGGTGGCTATTGTGTGCAGTGTTCCAGCAGCTGGGAATGGGTAGCGGAGTCCTCTGTTCGTTCATTATGTAACACTATTTAAGTATTGCTTCCCTGAAATGTATTGTGTGTTTGGATTCACTAGAGGAGCCTTGGTACATGTACTTCTCTTAAAGAATTTTAGAGGTCTGTCACAAGGCAGAGAAAAAATAGTTTATTAACAGTTTTAATGCATTTGCTTTTTTTCCCCCCAAAATGTTCTTTATAAACACAGCACCTCAAGTGAACTGGTGGAACTGAGGGTTTCAGGGGTGCTACTGAAGAAGCTGAAGGTGTCAAGAGGCAGAATGACTTCTGACGCAACAGAATGGTGTCTCCAGACCTTTCAAAGTCTGACACTGTTCTTCAGTTTAGAAGGCTCAATAAGAAAAAAAAGCATTGGAAGAACATTTAAAGCCTTCTTTAAGACAGCTAATTGGTTTCTGTCCTCTAATTATTCTTCAGTTTTAAATGCTTCTTACTTGTTTTACTTTTCAGAAAGTAAGAAAAATGAAGAGGTTCTGCCATTAAAAAAATCATAAGAGTAATCTTTGCTGGTAATTTATCAGCTTCAGTGCAATGTTGAGCATTTTTCTGACTTTTAGCAAAATATTAAAATAATTTCTCTTGAAAAGTATTACAAGTAATTGCCTTTCTTCTATGTCCTCTTGTTCCCCCTTTGTAGAAGGAACCAAATGAGGTTAAAACAGCATCTTGTTTACTTAGGACAGTTGTTTGAAGACTTACATTTAGAATGTTCACAATTTAGAAAGGAATTGTCCAAATGTGACATAGACACGAGTGACAGGAGCTGATCCCTTGCATTCAGAATGCTTCTTCAGAGGGAGTTTTGATGCAGAGCAGGTGGCTTGGCAGATACAGCTCCACCTGGACAAACCATGGGACATCTAAATAGCCTGTTACCTACTGACATGCAGGAACCACAACAGGAAATTGAGATCAAGTATGAAAACCTTGTTGCTACAAATTCAGACAGCTCTTCTGCTACCTAAGGGGGACCAAGGAAGATTTTTTAAATTTCTTGTTTGACTTTATACTGTTTCTTAATCTTATTTTTGTTTTAGTTATTTTTGTATTTAATATCTTACATTGCTAGTCAGTTTTGGGTCATTGCAAAGGAAAAATAGAGGAAGAAAATTTAGAATATATTTGTAAGTTTCTGATAGCAGAAAAAGGAGACCTGCAAGTTTTAATTCTGAGGTCAGTTCACAATCCCCATCAGTAAAATCTGGTTAGGTTTATGTACGCAGACTCGAGTACTCTCTTTAGAATAAATGAAAATAAAATGTCTTTTTTTTAAGGTAAATGTATTTCAAATTTTAGAAAGTCACATTTTATATTTAGCGTTTGCAAAATATCAGGGTCTTTACCCACAAGACAACTTAGAGTTGTCACCAAGCTGCCAGATAACAAGCTTATATTGTTCAGGAAAATATATTACAATCTTATCTACTTGTACTGTTCAATAAAACATTAGTATCTCAGCATTTTTATTTAACAATAGGCAACCTTAGGCCAGTAATTATGCAACAATTATAATAATAAAAACTGTCCCCTGCTGCTCACCTAGAAACAAGAATATATTAAACTAGTACTAACCATCTAAAAGGAAAGCAACAAACTGCACTCATTTTTAATGCCCCTGCAGTGCACCATGGGAAGCTAATAATTCACCCTCTAATTAGTATCCCTTCTGCTGCTGTTGGCGCAAGGACAGACAAAGAGGTATCCGCTTCATTACAAACTTGCCTTGGTAATCTTTAAATGTCTTTCTTCTCTGCAGGTTGAACGCACGGAACAGGGGCAAGTAGAATGTGCAATTAAAAAAGGTTTGCTGGTATCGCCAGTCCAACCATGCTCCCAAAATCTAATGAGTGTACTGAGAAGTGAAAAAAACCTCATCTGAATGTACTCATTCTTTTTTTTTGGCTATATTATAATGCTTCCTTCTTTTCCTTCATTAGTGTCGACGTTAGCAGAAAACAGAAGGAATACACCAGTGGGGTAAAGATTTGATAACTTGCCAGCAGACCTCAAATGGTGGTGTTTGGATTTTGGGCAGCTGGTAAATGTTATCAATCCAGCTTGAGGAAAAGTGAATGACAATAGGCTTTAATTAATGCTTGAGAAGATTGAGTTTAATTGTTTCAAAGAGAGTGTATCAATTTTATTACATTTCTCTTTTAAAAGCCAGAGTGATTTTGCCCCAGGACACTGTGGGTTTTAAATATCCAAAGCATTTCTACATAATTTTGAGTTCTGTGGAGATTATAGTGATCATTCTGCTGTTACAGTGATGCTTTCCTCTATCTGTCTTGTTTACAGATGCACTGTGTATTTGTTGATTAATTTAAGCTTATTAAAGAAAATGTTACATACCTGAGGGCATTTTCAATTTGCCAATACACAGCTGATTCTAATTATTATGGACAAATTTTGGTTTTTACCATGGTCTGCTGCAAGGCCAGCAGTGCATTGGACAGTCTGAGTTCTGGTTCAAATATGGCCTAAATCAGTCCTGTTATTTCTATTTCATGGCCGTGTAGTGTCCTCTGGGAGGTCCATTAGTAGTCCCATAACCAAAAAGGGGGCAATGTTGCTTCTTCAGTTAATTTAAATTATTTTTTGTTGTCATTCCTTTGGACAGGATCATGCCTGACTTGCTCATGATGATCTTGCTCATGATGATCTAGTCTCTGTGGAGTCTGTTCCTTGACTTCACTTTCTCAGAAAGATTTACACTCTGGAGGAGAAAAAGAAATAATCTTGACACAACTTCATGTTTTTAATATTTTGTAATGCCTTATATCTTGAGTCTCAGGTGAAGGCTTCTCTGACATTCTGGCCAAAGGGAAAGTTGTGTTTCACTTGTGTAGCATCTCATTTGAACGTTTAATGCAGGGAAATGGAGCCAAACAGAAAATATCTCAAAGACAAACATTTCTGATTTTGTGTGGTTTTGTAGTGACTGATGGCAACTTGGGGAATTACTATAATAGGAAATATGTTAGAGTTATAAATATTGGTAAATAACATTTGTATAGATTCCAGATTCATAACAGTGGTATTTAAATTATATTAATTTATTTATTTTTGGCCTTAATTCTCAGAAATATCACTATTTCTGCAGAAATTAATAATGTAAATCAAATTAACATTGATAATTTTTAGTCTAGAGAACATTTATTTCTAAACATTGATCAAGATGATAAACAGCTTAGAGAAGGTTTTAGCTCAAGGCTGGAGTTCACTTTTTAATATGATTATTGGCTGCTTTTGATTTCTAATGTAAATACAATATTTTTCTTAAACATACCACTTGTTCCTCTTTGGCGAAATGTGAGATTTTTTCCTAAGGCAAAGCAGAAGTCTAGAATTACTTAATATCTAAATTGATCACTGCTTCCAGGAAATTAATTTTGTTTGTTGATGAAACCTTTGGCATGGCAAAAAATGTAGAGAAGACTTTGCTAAGGAGTATTGTGTACTTGTGAGACAATTTTCTTCTGTCCTGCACCATATTTGAAAGGCATGAAAGGTGTGAAGTTGTTGTTGGGGAAGACAGAAGGCACCAGTACATTCTAGATTATTGCCTTTGGCTCATGTGCTGCCTCCCACAGGCTTTAAACAGAGTCTTGTACCTTGGAAATCACTGGCAGCTTTCTCCAGTGGCTTCAATGCAATTGGTTTCAGTTTCTGGTTTCCACAGAGAGACTAAGAATGAACAAATGAAAAAGAAAATGGAATTGTAAGTAATAAAGTGGATAAAAGATAGAATTTTGACATCTTTCTTAAGTAGCTTTGTAAAGAGACCAATACTTTGCATAATGGTTCATTGTTCTTCCATCTCACAGGTCTCATTTAAAAAAGAATCTGATTTGTGGTAAGTAATATATAGTAGACACACAAGAAAACGATAACTAAAAGTGTAATTATTATTTCTTAAGGTAACCACTTTCAGAAGCAACCCCACAACAACAAGGTAATGTACTACTATGTGGATTTTTATATATACTATAGCTCCTACTTTCTTTATATAGTTTCACAGATTCTCTAGGGTAAGCCACATAGTGGCCTAGTATACAAAATTAAAAAGCTTAAACTGTCACATTCTTCACTGTTGTTTATATTGCTCGAATATTTTAAAAAGTACACAGTTGCAGAACATTTAGAACATCTTAGACTTCAAGTTCTGAAAAAAACCAGGAAACACTTCCTTAAAGCTTTATGGTGTAAAAATATTTGCCTAATTATGTCCAATTGAATAGTAAGTTAATCACCATTGTCACATATTGTCATATATAAAGGAGTGGAAAAGTCCAAACATTAGTGGTCACCATGAAGTTCTGAATGGCTGTTGTAGGCAGGCAGTGACAGTTTTGACAAGAGAGAAAGTATGGCTTTGTTAAAACGCAATTGTATCTATTTTTGAACAGTTCTTGTTTGCAACTTTACTTATTAATAACGAATCATTTAGCATGCTATGCCGCTTCGAAGGACTACATTGCAAATTTCATTTCTTCTCTGAGTTGGGCTGTTACTGGGCTGAATATGCTGTGCATGCACAGGATCGAATGATTATTAATAGTTCTAGCCTTTCCTGGGTTGCTAGCTGCACAATAATGAAAAAAAGCATCATGGTCAAGGTACAAATCAGATGAAAACATCTTCTGTGAACTTCTAATTCTAAATTTATACAAAGCAATTAAAAGCCCCTGTACTTACATATTTCTTTTAGACTGCACTAATGGTTTGGAAGTAACAAGGTAAGATAGACATTCTGATTAGAAGAGACCAGCAGCTCACAGATCAATAAGAACAGAATGTCCTAATACCTTCTGCACCCCTGGATGATGGATTTTGTTCTACTGACTTTCAGTTTAGAGGTACTCACAGAAGTTTTTAACTGTAAGATAAGAGATTTTTGTTCCCCAGGTTCTGAAATAATATAAAATTTAATTTTTCTACAAATGTCCTGCTCTGTGTATTGCAGTAAAATTTGTGTTTCGTATCACGTAAGCTGTATGAACTTTTGGGCAAAGGTGTATCCATTTCAAGTGTTTGATACACAGGTGAGGGTTCCATGATCTGCAGTGGAGGAAAGGACATCTGTGTTCCTTCATAAGTTCAGACATGACTGGTGGATGAAGAGGAGTCCAGGAACACCTGGGCTTTGGACAGTGAAACACTTTTAACAACTTTTCATTTAGGGAAAATGAAAATGCTGTGTTACGATAATGATATAATTGATGAACACAGTTTGGAATAAAAAGGAATAAATTTTATTATTTGTTCCTGACTTTCCCGGTTTGTTAGAAGTGATGCTATCAAAGCATCATTCACTTTTGCCGCCTGTTGGCTGGTAAGGGTTTTTTCATTTAATTATTGCATATGACTTTTTATTTGTCTAGTGCATTTCTGGTTTTGACTGATGAGGTTTTTTTCTTTTGATCTGCAAAGGCATTGATGCATTCTCAGCTGAAAGAAACAGGTTGAGGGGTTGGATTGCTGCGACAGGATTAAAACAGAAGATTAACTCTGTCTATCTGTCTCATTCTTTTGGGAGTGCTGCTGGCTGCTTCTGCTGTGTAGGGTAGTAATTATTCATTGATTTACTTCACTTCATGTAGTCTGCCTCCAACCTTTCCAATGCCTATTATACAGGATGAAAAGAGAGACTTTAAAGTATTAGTTGTCCAAGGAGAAGGAAGGTTTTTGATGCTATTAATAAGACAAGTAAGGAAGAGCTTGCATTATCCATCTCAGAGCCAGTATCTCAGAAATTAATTATTTGAGCACCTGTTAAAATTAATTGAGAAACTGATTTCCTCTATGGAGCAGAGTAGAAAGGTAAGAGATCCTCATCCCTGTCCATTTGAGCTTTATCCACAAAGAATCTGTTGTGGTATTTCTGCAGCATTAGATCCATGCAGGTCGCCACAGAGACATACCTTTAGTGCCAAGTCATTTTTGCCTACCATGCCTCACATTCTTTCAAATGTGCTGCTCTTCAAACCAGTCTCTGCTTATACAGTGCCAGTGTCTTGACTGCTGTTGGAGAATGTGTCTGTCAGCCTCTACAGTGTCTTTCTATGATTTTTCAGGATCTTGACATGGTCTTTGACCCAGCTGCCTCAGCCTGCTGCTGCTACTCCCTTGTCTCTGTTCTTTTCTCTATTCCTGTAGAGAATTTTTAGCTGAGTTGTACAGCCTCTGTCTTATGTTATAATTTAAAGCTCTGATGTGATCTTTAAGAGAAATATCTCAATTGCAGGAGTGCAAAATCACAAGAGTGTATGATCATTGCAATATTCATTTGTGCCACCTTGGAGATGCACATCTCATAGGGGTTGCTCTTAAAGCAGGTACAAAGAGGGAGCAAGCTGCCTACTGTCTCTCCCTGTGTCAGCTCTAGCATTAGGGCACAGATGAAACATTTCCAGGTTCTCCTAAAGGGCTACACAGCAGGATACATTGCACCAGCAGTCTGCAGGATGTGTTGAAAGGCTGGAGCATATGCTCTCTCTTCACTGTACTCAACTGCCACAAATTTAGCACCAGCAACTTAAACACTCTGAGCCCTAAACATTGGGACAATATATTGATCCTTGGGAAGGAATCATAGTAGAAGGTAGTCTTTCTTTCCTTCCTGTCTTGTTCACAAAACTCTAGAAACAGCATGGATCTCACTGTTCAGGATATTCTGGTAGTTCATGAGCTGAAACCTATTTTCATGCCTATAAGAAGCTATGAGGACTGTTATTATAAAAAAAAAAAAAATTCTACTGTAAAATTTAAGTAGTGCTGTCTGAATCTGCTGATTTTACTGTGGTCTGAAATGGCATATTAACTTTTTAAAAACTATTCCTAATAAACGAAGATTATTATCTGCATTTACTTGCTTTGAATTTTATGGAAGCAGCAGTTTCTTGCTACAAGAAACTCAGATCAAAAAGTGTTTTCTTTTGAATTCAAATCAGCCAAATGTGCATCTCTTTCTGAATTCATTCATGCAGCTGATCTCTGATCTTCAGCACAGTTAGGAGTTTCATGTGGTAGAAGGGGCGTAACTTATTTACATTGAATAATGCATGCATATACAGTTTGTGCAAAGCCAGAGAAACATCCTCCAGTAAACTGTGGTTAATAGAAAATACTGTCCTTTCATGGAACTCCAGTTTGACAAGAATCCTTTAAGGGTTTCTAATCCTAATTAGATTTGATGTTTTTAACCTAAATTATTGTACTATCAGCCAATACCATTCTACTGGCTTTCAGTGTGTTTCTTTTACAAAGGAGGACCACAAGATTAGTTCAAAAGAATAATAAAGATAACTATTTTGTATAACATATGAATTACTGCACCATTTGAGGGTCCCTTAATTTTTGTCTCTTTGTTGAATACTAGTTCTTAAGATTTTCCATAGATGTCACAATAGAAGACAAGTACCATGTTTTAGTTGATTGTAGTTATTGTTTCCCAAAAGCACTTTGTCCCTTCTTATAAAAATTTTCTATAGCCAAAAAAGTTTGCGAATGTATAATTTTTTCAAATTTGATCAATATTCAATTTTTTAAATTTATTGTTGTCAGTTGTGTCATATGCTTTTGGAAACCTATACAGAGGGAATGCAGATCATTAAACAAGTTACCATTGTTAAAGAATGCAAATCTTCATCAAGTCCTGTTGTGGAAAAAGATTCTGGGCACATTAACCATGGCTGCTGAGCAGCTCTAATTCCAAGTGAAGTCAGTAGGTGGTCAAGGTGCTCACCCTCACCAAAAGTTGGGGATATTGCATTAAAATGGCTCTATCATAGTAAATGGAAATGTTACAAATACAGAAAGGATTATCCAATGTCTACTGTAAAATATGAATCTCTGGAGACTGGTTTCACACAATAATCTGAGTTGCAGTATGAAAGATGGCACTTTCAGGGCAAATCCTAGAAGCAACAGGGCAGATGCCCATTGATCTCGTAGATTTTTTTTGGTAGGCATTTGTGCTGCTTCTGCAAGTTGAAGCCATCATTCCTCCGTTTAACCTAGTTAGGCAGTGTCTAAGCACATAATTCTGCTTGCTCTCAGTTGTTCCCTGCTCCGGGTCACTGTTGGATCAGTGTGGAGCATGCATTATATCATGTGTGCACTCACAGCCCAGCCTCACTCACCGTTACTTAAATATTAACCATTATCATCATTTATGCTATTTAAAAGCTTCCCTGGAAGCTATTCACTAATGGCAGTGTTTGGTAATACTTTGAACAATAAAACTAGTACAGAAGTTTCCTTCCCTTTGTTAATCATGATTCAGACGCTGATGGTATAATTGGATTATCTGCATTAAACAGCTGACTTTTGCAAGCTTACACTTTGTAAACATTTAGCTGACAATGCGAGGTTTGCGGTTCACCACTCCCCAGACAAGTTTTTTTGAAGGGGCTGTGTACTGTCACGCAGGGAGAAACAACCTGCACTTGCTCTGAGGCCAGTGACCCAGCGAGTCACAGCTTGGCTTTCTGTTTGCTTTGTCTGGGGCACTGAGATGACGTTGTTCTTTTTCTGAGGTTTCTCCTGTGCCACAGTCAGGTACCTGGCAATGCCCTTTCATGCATGAGGCATTGTGCCTCTTCCTCAGTACTCTGTCACAGTGGCACCTCCTTAGTAATAATCTCTGTGGACAGTTACTTTTTTTGTCAATTCTCTGTGCCAAAAAATAGGAAACAAATCCAATTCTTTCCTCCTCTCTACCTCCAGCAAAACATAGTTTCTTCGTTACTCTTCTTTTGCTCAGATTGTAAAACACAGTTTGGGAATTTAAACTGTTCTGTACTCCTACGATGCTGCAGGGTAGATGTGTAAAATCATGTAACATCCATTCACTTAGCTAATGACAGAGGGCCTGCAGTTGACAAAGATATTTTAAAACAATGCATTTGCTTTTCAAAACGTTGCATTCAGCAATTTGGCCCAGTTGTTAAGGACTTTGGGTTGTGGGGAGTAACCAAGTAATACATAGCAAATAATTTGTTTAAAACAAAGAGTGTAGTGTTCTGCTTAAGTCTGTCTTAGACCTGCATCTTAGTGCTTTCAGGATCACTCTTACCGAGACGGATTTTTTGGAACTTACTTGAAGTGGAAGGTTTATTATATTTGAACTGCAGATGAGCTGTTCTGGAGGAAATCCTTGGAGAAGCTCCACTGGTATAGGACACAACAAATACAGCAGCAGCTGCAGCATCAGCATGCTCCTCACACTTTCAGCTAGCAGCTCAATGAAAGATTTTGGCAAGCCAGAGGACCCCGTGGGTGCCAGGTTGGCACTGGTACCTATTGTGTTTTCTTTGCCTTATAGGATTTTTTAAAAAATGTCAATCTATTTTTATGATACTTCAGCTTGACATCAGGGGGTAAAGGGGAAAATAATTTATTCTTTTTTTGAGTCCTTTCACTGCCATGAACTTTTTCCTTTATTTTTCTACTTTCTTCATCATGCTAATTAGGAAACATATTCAAACAACTGATGTCAAGGACAGTTGCTGGAATAGAATGATACTTTTTAAAGGTGAGAATTTTCTTGACAGTAACACTATAGTTTCTTACATATATTGGTCTCTGTTTTCAAGTTTAAGTGTTTGAAGGCATGGTTATCTCCCACAGTACAGCAGAGAAAAGCCTGCTTTACTTCCAGAACCAGAAGCAAACAGCTGTGTCACTGTGGTGTAATGCTCAGGCTAAGTGGGCAACCTGCTGAGGACAGAGCCTATCAATTCAAGAGAATTGGCAATATAATTGGCAATATGTTCTGCTTCGCATTTTGCAATTATTCGAAAGGGGGAGGAATGGAATGATCTTAGTGAAAATTCTGTGTGGTGTCTTAGAGTGACTTCTAAATCTATATATATGGGCTTTCTTTGTTGACAGTTTCAGCATGAGACGTTCCACGTTGAATGTTGTTGGCTTTGGGCTAGGAGCTGAACTATTTGTGAATGGAATTTCCCTCAGTATCTGTATTCAGGAGGTGGGAAGTATGGCCACCTCATACAAAATATGACTACCTGCATTTTGAGTAGTGCCTCACACTGGCACACTTTGTTGAGGCTCTGCAGTCACCACTCGTTTCCCATTAACTTGCAGGCTGAGTCCCAGCCAGTTGGTTTTCACTTGTAAAGTCCTGGTGGCCTTGTGACTTGACCACCTGACACCATTTGTGATGTTCCTGTGGATGTCATCAACAGATCATGGGCGTGCCTTGCTTTTGCACCAGTGTGCCCTTTGCTTCAGTTCTGGTCTGCGCTGAGCAACACGGTACTGAACTCCGTGTCTTCCCTTTCACACATCGTGTTTCTGTGGGTGTGTTGGATGGACAATAGTATGAAACAATATATGACAATACAGATTATGCCCAGCAAAAAGCAACAGCACACTTAGAATTAATACAAGCTCACAATAAATGTAATTATTAAGAATTTTGGAGAAGCTCAGAATAAATAATTTTATGCACATTTGACAGCAAAACTGATAAATTTGCTTATGACAGATGCAAAAAGATAGCGGTTGTCTTTGAGAATTATATGAAGGCATTTAAAGTAAGCAGATGATTGTAGTTTATGTTACGAACAGTTAATCTCAGAAGTATGTTCCTGGAGAAAAAGAAATGCTAGGTGCCAGCACATTCCTGGTTGGATCAGAACTGTAAAAGATTTGAGCAGTTAAACTTGTGTTTCTTTAAGAAGATCAATGCAAATTTGATATAGTACAGCAGTTACAGAATTTAAAAAGTCTTTCCTACAAGTAGAGTTTGACAGTCTTGTTTTGAAAAAAGTATTTTAATAATTAATTCCTGTATTTTCCAAAGGCACAGACACTTGGTTGGCTTCATGCATCTCGCCAAAGCCAGTGAATTTATGTATGTAGAGTTAAACTGCTTATATCTTTATACCAGTGAAGACTTCGATGTTATTTATTGCTTAGTGGTCTTGTGGTAAAATTGCCTTCTGAAAGCCAAGTGGGTGAAATGCAGAAATGTTTACAAAGGGGAGAGAAAAGAAATCCTAAGTGAATGAGCGCTTATTGGCCACTGAGAATTTTTTAGCAAGATATAAACCAAGACAGTGATGGTAATTATTATTTACTGAGCTTTATTTCCTGGATCATAAATTAATACATGAGACAAGTAGATCATTATCTCTGTTTTGTATACCCATAGATAAACTATGAGAAAAAAATATCACTGAGGAGAAAGTGTGCCCGTGCAATTAGCTGCTCTCTTGCTGTTTACCATGTGTGACTATAAATGTTTTATTTTGCCCTGACCATGTTAGCATGAGTAGGGAGGTCAGAACCATTAGCAGATTGATCCTTCTCTCCTCTGTTTTATGGCCCATATCCATTGTTAGTTTCACTTCAATGCTTTTTCTATTTCTCATTCAGTACAGCTAATTTAAATAAGCAAAGTTTGGAGTTCTCAATGCTGATTATCTGCCGCTTGCTCTCTCTGTAGCTGTCTTTTCTCTGAGCTGTTTACTCTTTAGATAGTTGTTGCCTCCTGCATGCTCTCTTACTGCTTTTTAATAATTTTTGTTATTTTTGGGGACATTTTCTATTAGTTTTAGAATTAGTATGTTTCCAAACTCTTTATTAATTTTTCTCTTGTGACAAGCTATAAATTTTCTTAAGCATCTGAATTCAGCAAGGACACCCAGTTGTCATTCAACGTTCTGTTATTAGCAGCTTTAATTCTTGAGAATCTACATTTATTTCCACATTTACATGCTTATGTTTTCGTCATTTGTCTTACACTGCAGCTGCAATAAGATAGGAGATACTTTAACACACAATTAATATTTTTCCTGGCAAATGTGACTGAATTGCTCATCACTCTTATAACAGCATTTGAACAAACTGCCAGTCATTCAGCTTATTAGTGTCAGTGTTTGTTACTGATTTCTATTGTCCTTCAAGCAGTATCATTTTCTATTCACTTGCCGGTATGTTTTGTTTCTGTGCTTCAGAACTTCAGAACTCTTCAGCACCCAGGGTCTTGTTCTGGCCAGCCTTGTGTTTGACCACAGGGCTCCATGTCAGAGTTACCCAGGTTCTCCCACCGTTTCCAAATGCAATAGTAGACAGTGTAACTCTGCTCTTCTGTTCTAGTTCATATGACATTATTTCTCCAGAAATGCCTGCAGTGTCCTCTCAGGCACTGGTAGCAAACACATATGACCACTTCGGTGCAGTCATGTGAATATTTGTGCCGGAACCCTTCCCAGAGGAAAAGTTATTCCTCTCTTTGAAAGTACCCCGGGAGTGTTTACATTCCATGCGCAAAGGAACCAGCAACTTTGAGAGAGTTGGGTTTAACATCTCCTTTCAAGTAGAGTGCTTTTAACAGAGTAAACATTAATGGAAGGCAAGAGGATGACAAAATACTGTGTTATAGAAAAATCAGATAGGAATTGTTGGAAAGGATAGTTTGGTGTAGAAACTGGCAGACCATGAAATCCAGTTAATAACAGTTTGCACATTTATAGAGCCTCAGTACAGAGACTGTAGTACAGAAAGGGAAGGATACAAATGAGGTGGAGTTAACTTCTCCCGGCAGCCCTCCTAGTGCTGTGCACAAGAATAACACAAGGCCATCATATTAATTGGTATTTTCAGTTCTGGTCACCCCGTTTCACAAGGACTATAAGGGAAAGAAAAGTAGTTGACAGAAATTATAGTAGATGTAACCAACTGATATTTTAGCACTATAAATCAGGCAGGCATAGGAAAAAATCTTTGAATTTTCTGTTTAGTGAAGACTCACAGAAGCATATTAGCCCAAAGGCCCATTTGTGCACCCAGTACAAAAGAGCTTCATACACACTGGAAATATTAATAAATCAAATGAGAGCCATGTATGTGTGGTTTTGATTTTCTACAAAATAACAGGTGTTGAGTGCACGTTAAGGCACCTGTTTTATTTGGCTGTTATTTGTCCAGAGATGCTTATTCATGCTAAATTTAGCGAGGCTGTGGCAGAGCATGAGTTCACTCGGGAATGTGAATCTGTGAAATATGCTTTCACTGGAGCATGGTGAATAATTTAACTCACTAAATCTCTTTTCCAGCTTGCCATTTAACTGTGAATAGATTTCAATTTTGATTTATTTTGTTCTTCAAGTTATTCAACAAAAGGTTTATGCAAATACATTGCAGCCTAAGGATAGCTCATATATTACTCCCAGTGACTATTACTTCTGCTGCTGCTGATGGGACTGATTCAATGCTCATTGAAGTAATTGTAAAGGCTCCTCCACACTTCAGTTACAAAATCCTGCAGATATTTTTCCATGGACTCCTGTGGGTATGGATGAAGCTGTGTTCTCAGCTCTCTTACTCATGCTCTGTGTCTGCTCAGATAGCTCATATAAGGGGGTTTCTGCTGCTTCACAGGATGACTTGAATATTCACAGAGAGTTCTTAAAGATTGCCATGAGGCTAGGCTGTTCTCTCAAAAGATGTGCATGATATTTCATCTTTCTGAAAAAAAACCCCCACTTTGAAACATATGTATTCTTGCAAAAATGTCTTCAAGAAGCGATTTAACAATTACATGGTACATTTGTAAGTCATTAAATATACTTTTTGTATTTCCTGGTTTACAATAATAAACCATACCTGTGGGAGTTTATGCATTATATGAAAGGAAAAATGTAATCTGGAAAGAATTTTTATTAATTGCAATGTATAGCAATTTGGTCATTCAAAACAGTTATTGGTAACATTGGTTCTAATAGTTAGGCAAATACCTGGTTTATTTTTAGAAGTTCAGAAAATTTGGGTTTCCATTCTTATACTCAGAAGTCTTATTGGGAAATGTGTCTGAATAACAAATACAGGATAACAACCTTGCATTGTCTGATTCATGGAACCAAAGCATTTGTACATTTCTATATTACTTCCTTTCATATCTGATATTTTTTCAAGAAGACGAAAAAGTACAGATAATTGTATCTAAAGTAAAGTCTCTTGAGATACTTAGGGGTGTTTCTCATTGTTTATGATTTATAAGAATGGCATGTTTATTTGAATTTGGTACTGTCAAATCTATGAAAGATCAAAAGGGTAAATCAGAATCTGATTTTATGATTACTAGACCTTACTTAGTTGTTTATAAGTTTAGAAAAAAATTGCTTCATTCTTTTATTTTCAGTGATTAACCACAGAATAACCTCTGATGGTATTGGTTGCTTAACCAAGTGAAAGGTTCAATAATGGGCACATTTCCTTAGTCATTTGGTAATTTTTATGGCAGTCAGTTCTTTGAATTCCCTCCTGATGTGACTGATGATTTGCATATACTTCATTTATATGCATAAGTATCACTTGATCTATCAATATTCTTTTGGTTTCCAAAGTCCATAATAGCTTATCAGGACTTTCTCCATACCCACCCATCATCTTGATGCACAGTATCTATTTTGATGGTGAATTTTAACCTCTCCTCCTTTTTCTGAAGGAAATTCTTGGCTGAATTTTTCAGTGGAAGGCATAGAAAGACATAGCTTTTTCAGTGATTACTTAAGAGATTCATGTGGCTAAACCTCATCTGGTTTACCTCAATCTGTTCTTTTAATATCACCCAAACTTCTTTCCATCCCATTCTTTCAGTTTTTTTCAGATATATTCCTTTTGCATGTCAGACATTTTGTTGGTGGCGTGAACTCATGGTAATCTCTTCCATCATATTTCTTTTAATGCCATATATTTGCACTGCTGGATTTTGGATTTCCTTGGATATTTGCAGAAACAGTAAAACTAGATTTAATTTCTTCCTATCTCATTGGTTGCATGTTCCTGGCTTCTATTTTCTTGTAACATTTAGCAGCCAACAATTACTTCCCTGCTGGACTGTTCCAAGTACTCTGTGCCCATGTAGGTTCTTGAAAGTATCATTGCAAACATTTTGAAAAAAAAACCCCTTTATTTCTTTTGTTTTGTGAGTCAGCTTTTGAAATGCACTGCTGGCAAAGGAAAAACAGCAGGTGCCAAGTGTTTTGAAGTATCTGCACTACAACAGTTTTCTATTAAATTAACTGGACAAAAGCTCGTCCATGTACAATAACCAGCAGATGAGAGACGGTTTTGTCAGGTGGTGTTTTAAAGAGTATAGTTAATTCAGTAGATGGCACTATTCCTCCTGAGTCACTGAGCTAATAACCCAGACACAAGGTGGTTCTCCACTATGACAGTCATATTTTTTGGTTTTTTTTCCAGGTGAAACTGAATGAAATTTTTGAATATTCGAGTCCATTAAAAGTTCCCATGAGATTATTGGCAAGAACACGGGCAGCTTTGTGTCGAGATTCCAGTATAAGTGATCATTCGAGTTGAATAAATTTACAGTTATGTTTCTCTGTGCCTGAGACCTGCCTGCACCCCGAGTTCAAAGGATTAATATGGTAGTTCTACAAATCCTGTAGGCCTGAATAAACTGTTAGTATTGCTTGAAAAAAGCAGTGTCCCCGGTCCTTACCAGTGCCACCCACATGTGGCTGTGTGATAGTTTGTGGGGGCATGAACACACCTGTGGATTGGGAAACTGCTCTGTTTTGGAACTGAGCTGGCAAATAAGCAATCCACCTGAAAGGTTTTTTTCACAGTTGTCCTGAAGATAACCATTTCCATTATTTTCTTGCTTGTAAGACACTGTGTGACTTAAATTATTCTGTGATTCTACTTTGTTTTGTGGACATAAGAATAACAGCCACGGTGACAGTTTCATTGCAGGTATTCAAAGCTGCCAGAATAAATCCTGAGTCTCTCTTGAAAAATATTTCAAAATGGGAGATGAATAAAAGGAAATGGAATAGTCCAAGGACTAAACGAATGATCTCTCAAATATATTTCATTTCACCAGGTGTGAAGTTGCTTTTTTCGTACATGAAAGACTCGAAGGATGTGGTAAAAACTTGGTGCTGTCTGTATATTCAAGCTCAACCACTGGGATTGCTCACAGTCAGGAGCAGTTATTGCATCTGTTGCATTGTTTCTTTGGCCTAATAGTGGTGAGCTGGGAGTCTCTGTGAATATAACACAGGCAACTGTGTTCTTTCTAATGTAGCGCTTTTTAAATCAAGTGGAAAACAAAGGTTATTTTAGAGTAGGCATAATACAGGCAAACCCATTTTTCTACCTTTCTTCTGAAGTCTTCTAAAAGAGTCCATGCCATAAATGGAAAATTAATAAAGATAGTGGGCAGTTTGAAAGGTAAGGATGCAATTTATTGCTGTGCCTTGAAACGTCCTAATCTAGAATTAATTTTCTCTAATCATAGTAATAACATTTCACTTGCTTGTTTTGGAAGTGTGTTGGGAACACAGCTGCTTTCTCTGAGGAACTGGTGGTAGCAGAACGTAGTTTCCTTCCTAATTTGCAGGGGTGGGACAAGTAGGCAGGCAGATACTTAGTGCAGCGGTGCACTGGAGTGTTTTTTATTGGAGTATAACTGAATACCTTCTGCTGTTACTTAGTTAAGGTAATTAGCTGTACTTACTGAGAGTGGGCAGTGTATAAATACACATTTTATAGAGATGGGCTTTGGATGCTTACACATTTTTAGTTTTTCTAATAATGATTTATCTCCTATAACCACCTCCATGGAACAGACATCAGCATTTATTAAAGGGAAAATGCTCTGTGATAAAGACATAGTCAGGGGACTTGGGTAATCTGAGCACTATTCCCAATTTGATTTCTAATGTCAAGTAAATAACTTTATGCAGGTTGCTTGTGCAATGTTTTGGAGCTGAGTGATTGTTATACCCAGGGTTCCTGTGCTAATCCTACCACCTCCTAAAAATGTGTTTCTCCAGCTGTGTTGTCACTATAGCAATTTAGTACTCCTTTTACAAAACAGGAGAAATTTCTTCTTATTTAGAAAGTTTCTTTAAAACCTTTAAATTTTCTGATGTGTCTAGCTGTAATGCTGTGAGAAATCTGTATGTTTGCAGTATCGACACATAGTTTTTCTAAAATCAAAGGAGAGATTGTAGATAGCAAATGTAAGACAAATAAGAGGATAAGAGATCCCCCCCCCCCCAATCAATAGATTTTAACTTTCATTTGGAATATATGAAATTTAATGCAAGCTTTTTTTCCTTGATTTTATTGGTAGCTTGGTTATATCCTCCCATTACTATGCTGTGATCTAAAAGAAGCCATTTAGAAGCAGTATTGCAGTTCTGATGTGTAAATATCATGAGCTTGGTTTGAAATAATGAACCTACTAAAAAAACCCCCAACCAGCAACCTATGATTAATTTCCTCTAGCTTTCCCACTTAAGTCTTGAGAGTTATATCACTTTTACTTTTATTGAATTCGAACTAAAATCAGAAAAATTCAGGCCAAGATTTTATTTCAATAGGAAGGTCTTTTAAAATAACACGTGAGTTGCCATAAAATATTGGAGCTTGGCAAAACTGAGATGTGATTAAAATACTTGTTTTAACTTGGAGTATGAAGCCCATTGTTCTCATTGTACATAATGTAGCTGTTAGCTGTTTACATGTTTGTGAGGATTATAGAGCTCTTTAGAAAATGTATATATTTATGTATGTTTTTATATAGCTGTGTATAACTTAGTGTTTTACACACTATGGTATGAATACCAGTCACCCCTGTATTTCCACACTGGTGAAATGGCAGCCGGGTAGTTACTATTGATTTGTGTTAATTGCTTAATGTCCAGGCAGGGATCCCCTATTGTCTTAGGTACTGTGCATACTGTTTTAAAAGTCTTTGCTGTCCTTGCTCTGATTGCATTATTAAGATTCCTGCCCATAGCAGGACAATAAATGATCACCATTGCATTTTCTCCAATTGAAATTACCTAAATGACTAACATGGTGCTGGGTGTTTGCTCTCAATGTGTTAAAAAAGGAAAGAGTCTGGCAATAAATACATTTATTTTTTGTACAGGGCAATAATGATTCTCCTCGCATCCCTTCTCATTCCTCCCGAATTCTGTCGCTCAATAATATGCTACTCTTGTCAGCCTAAAAGCATCCCAGATGGACACAGCATATCAGGTGTGAATGCACCCTTCCTTCATTTGTATTGTTTAATAAGTTGATACTGTGTCTTCAGTCAGTACTTTCTGTCAGGTTCATGTGTGTTCTTTTTAAAGCAGTTCTAATTCCATAGATAAATGTCTCTTTGAACTGTCAGTGTTTACATCGTGCAAGACCAACTTCTGCAACATTCCCAAGGCCATGCAATTAAAACACTGCATTTCCCTTCTGGCTCCTAATGGCTGTTTTTATTTTCTGTGAGGGTGATGGAAAAATGAAGAGATTTGCTCAACACAGAACAGTGGCATTAAATGATTCTGACCTTCTTTAAAAATGCATGTTTTGTTATGCCGAATGCTTCATGGCGACTTGTTTTGTCCTTGCAGACAAAAAGTGGTTCTGTGCTAATGAAGAGTTAGTAGCTTTTTAGCTCTGGTTAAAGGGAGAAACTTTCATTTGCAGTTGTCGTGGCCATGTGAGATAGTAATTGCTGTGGCTTGTGGCAAATTTGTTTGCATCAGAATATATCCACATGGGTGATTCAGAGTTAATTTTAGCTGCTGGTGAGGCCCTGAAAGCTTTACACATTTTTTCTCTTTAGGAATGTCCAAGGTTCTCTTGTTTTACAGTTCCAGTTCTTCCTCTGTGAAATTGAGGCATGTGCATGTGACAGTCTGTTTTCATGAAGACGGATCGCTGTCTGTGCAAGGTTAAACCTCAAGTCCATGAGTTTTGGCAGCCACATCACTCAGAAATGGCAAAAGACTATCACCTTTTGGTCCCTTGGCTGTCTGTCTTGTCAAAAGCTTCTCTGGAGCATATTATGTCATTTAGAATGTCTTTATAATGAGTATGAGGAAGTAATTTGGCCAGTGTTTTAAGTGCTAAAGGGATCACAAGGAACAGAAATGAGTTTGAAGCTACATTGTTGAAGAGTGTGGTTGGGAAAGGGATGTGAAAAGCAGACTTCATCATTTTCCAGTAAGAAATAACCAGAATATCCAGAAATGAGGATAGGCCTGTAATTCATACGTGCTGAGTATCCAATGGTGACGTGGACTTGAACATGAACTGTAGATGCTCAGAAACTCTGAAAATGATCTGTTAAATGAAAATAAACCTGGAAGAGTCCAGAGCCTAATTTTCGAGCATTTGTAGCTGGAGAGAGAATTTTAAAAGATCTTAACTCCATCTAGGGCACAGATATCAGGATGAGATTTTCAAATACACTCAACAGCCCAGTTCCCGTTCTGACACCTCAGACCAAAGTTTTAAAAGACTTTGCCCCTCAGCATGCTGAGTTCTTCTAAAAATTTGTCTAAAACTGTGTAGATGTAACAGAACTTCTTTCTCTGAAGTATAAATATCTAGACTCAAGAATGAGGGAAAGCTCATAGAGCACTTTCCTCAGAATTTTTTGGGGTGAGTGAAATTCATTCTCCCATTTTTTGTTATTCTCTCACTCACAATAGGAAACCAGAAACTAGAAGGTAGCTCATGAGTACTGGGATAAATAAGATTCAAGGAGTTAATGTAAGAATAATTATGCATTCACCCATTTACAGGTAAAGTAGGGAGACTCTGGACCTCCCTCTCTGATAGTACTCAAGTTTCTGTGTTGCTTTTATTACCTCCAAATACTCTTCCTTTGTCATTAGTGAGAACAGGATACCATCAATAGCATTTGTATTGGAAAAACAAGTTGATTTTTTTGTGCTTAAATAAAAAATTTTGCATTTCTGGAGCTGTTATTTAACAATGCAAATGTCATTTATTGGAAAGTTATTTTTCAAAAACAAGTTTAATTGAAATAGCTTTTTAAAAGTTTGAAGATAAAAACTTGAAACCAGGAAGTAGCTGACTTTTCAATAACATCCTCCTTCCCATAGAAAAATATCTACTAAAAGGATTAAAAATATTTACTTTTAAGGGTGAAGGGGAGAAGTGGAAAAGAAACTTTCAATTGGAAAAACTTATAAAATATATCCTAAGTAGGAGAATGTGAAGTATCTTAAGCGTAAGACAAGATGTTAGATTTTCATCTTCAGTGGCATGCCAAGTAAAAAATAAACACATGGATTTAACATTAATCTTATTTTTTTCAACCAAATGTGATTTTTATATAACTTTAAAACACTTAACAGACAAAAGAGGTATGACTTTATACAATTAAACATTTTAGATGGTTTGTGAATAGACACTTGAACTAGTATCAAAGAATGCCCTGAGTGTATAAATATAATTAGTCTGGCTATTATGAATCAGATCCTTCATAATCCTCATACATACAGAGACTGAAGGATGGGATCTGTTTGTAACTCCTGAAATAGAGCTAATTTGCAATGGCTATTCTAATTTAGCTTATCTATAAAATGAGCACATATTACAAGTGCTGTTTTAGCAGGTCTAATATGCTGTGATTAATTTTATAACTAATTTAAAGCCTTGGACACTAATTGGTTATTGTGCATGCACACACACAATAGGCTGGCAAAAAGCACACTTCCATAAAACCTCCTGGCACGAAGATACTCCCGATAACCTCTTGCAGTCTCTTCTTCTCGTTTAATGACAGTATGAGCAACATGCATTGTAAAGGTTTAGCAAAGAGTAAAAGACATTTATAAGTGTACTGTCCAAATAAGGCTGCTGCAGACCTTTTCATGACATTAGGTCATAAATTTTAGTACTTCTCCACTTGTAAATACAAGATTAAAGCCAAGACATTGGATCTTGAGATAATTTTCTTCACTGTGGCTCTGTAAGAAACCTGGGATTCTCCTCCTGCCTCCTCTGCACCTACTACTACATTGTTACTGAGTTGAATTAATTCTATGAAGTAAATGGCCTCATCCATGAAGATGAAAAGCACTAGAATTGCCACTTTATGGCAAAAATGCTGCTTGAGCAGAATCAAGAATTTTTATCAGGTAAATATGCAAATACCTTGCTACATATTGACGTGGCAGTTTCAAGTGTGTCGACACCCATGGACTAGGCGAGATAACTTTTGTGTGGGTGAATTCAGTCAGCTGTATTGAATTTCAGCACAGCTCTGCAAAATGCTTCAAGAAGGTTGTTTGGCACTTCCATGTTTAACCGCAGTCTGAATGTATCTGAAATTGCTTGCAATTTTCTTAAGCTAGTAAATGAAATAAAGCCTTTCAAAAAACTTAACATGATTCAAAGTAGATGATATAGATTCATTGTTTTAAAGATAAGTAGTGTCACTATTTTATTTGGCAGCATTATTTGTTGGAAAGTACTATTTTCATTGCATATAAGTAATTGTCTGAACATTTGCATTTGTTTTTTACAGCCAATGTAGGTTACTACTAAAATACTGTCTCTCTGACAGGTTTATAATTTTGCTGACACAGGCTGGCAGATAGACGAGCATCTCACATGGAATATAAACATAAATTTCAATGAATAAATAGAACAGGGTCTGTTAGCACAGTCATCAAAAGAGAAAAGCCTCATAAGAAAATAACAGAAGGCTTTTGACCCTTTAAATTATAGCTCAGTAGCTCAGTGCTACACTGAGCCCAGCCCCCAGGCATTGGTGGTACTCTGACTACCCCCTGGCACCTGCTTGTATGCTGTTCACATCAAAATCCCCATGGAAGGTCACATTGCTCCCAAAATTAAGTAGCTAGTAGGCTGCTTGAATAATCCAGGTTCTAGGTCAGAGAAAGTCTTTTATGCTAGTCTGCAGGATTCCGGGCTGTGCATCTTTAGCAAGCTCTAGGAAAAAAAGAAGGCATGTTTGAGTATTCTCCTGCTTAACCTTTGTCTTTGTAAGGTAAAGCTTGAAGCAATTAGCTAGAGAAGGTAGTTTGAATTAAAGCAAGGAGGTGCCATAATATTATTAATTAGCATTCATTTACTTAGAAATATTTCCTAGGCATGGGGTTAGAACTCTGTCCCACTGACTTTGCAGGGGGCACATGGGGTACTGATTGCCAGATTATCTGCTGGTGTGACTTTAATGAGTGAGAAATACTGTCCCGCTGCTTAACTTTTAACATGTCTTTTGAAACACCTCCAGGGATGGTGACTCCCCCTGGGCAGCCTGCTCCAATGCTTGACAACCCTTTCCGTGAAGGAGTTGTTCCTAATACCCAACCTGAACCTCCCCTGTGCAACTTGAAGCCATTCCCTCTTGTCCTATCACTTGTTACCTGGGAGAAGAGACTGACCCTCGCCTCACTACAACCTCCTGTCAGGGAGTTGTAGAGACCGAGAAGGTCCCCCTGGAGCCTCCTTTTCTCCAGGCTGAACCCCCCCCTTCCCCCCAGTTCCCTCAGCTGCTCCACAGAGGACTTGTGTTCTAGACCTTCACTGCCCTTCTCTGGACCTACTCCAGCCCCTCAATGTCTCTCCTGAACTGAGGGGCCCAAAACTGGGCACAGCACTCAAGATGTGGCCTCACCGGTGCCCAGCACAGGGGGACAATCCCTGCCCTGGTTCTGCTGCTGCACTATTGCTGGCACGGGCCAGGATGGCATTGGCCTCCTTGGCCACCTGGGCACAGGCTGGCTGATGTTCAGCTGCTGTCCACCAACACGGCCAGGTCCTTCTCCACTGGGCTTTCCAGCCACTCTGCCCTCAGCCTGTAGTGTCATATGGGGGTTTGTGTCTACAACTACTTGTAAATGCAAAGGAGGCTTCATTTCAGGTCTGTTTGAAATCCTCACATCTCTGAGGGAGCAGTTACCATAGCAGAGGGTTATGGATGTGTTTTTCTTTAGTCAGACATGGGTGCTCTGTCCCTATGTAGAGCCTGACCTGTGCCAGGACTCAGGTCCTTACCACCCCATGGCAGCTGCACCCACCTGAGTCATTGTGGCTGGCAATAGTTACGCCAAAACTTACAGACATCCTTTCAGACAGCTGGGACGTGTGACTGTAAATGTAACTGAGCTGACATAAAGCTACCTCGTTAGAGCTCTGAGATAATGAACCTTTGAAATGTGGAATTCAGCCTGGGCTGTTCCTGACTTTCAAGGACTCCACTTCCCTCCCTCACCACAGTGGCCTTGGCTGAGCTATCATGATTAGAACTAGTTAGAACATGTTCACTAATGTTACAGACATTACTCCTTTTACAACCTATTTTTACTTTCCTGACTCTACTTTGACAGTCCCTTTACTACTTGTACCATTCCTCCTAATTGTCATTTTCATACCTGTTATTTATATTACTCCCATTACTGTCTTTGAACCTTCAGTGAAAGACTCTTCTATGTCATCAGAACAGCAAACCTGGGAACTACCATAACAAAAGAGCTTTTGTGAATCAGCTAGTTTCAGTTATTTGCAGTGAGTGACTTAGTGTAGAGGGAAGATGTTTTTTAACAGAAATTAATTATAATTGTTAATGTTTGTTGGAATTGACTGGACTTGTTGGAAGAGACTGGAATCATTGGAGCTTTAATAATGGATTAAATGATATATGTGGGAAAGCCTTTTTTTTTGGTTTAAACAATCTGCCTCTCAGCAGGAAATTTTTACAGTGCTTCTTCTTTGATTTCTTTATATAGGGTTGTGGGGTTTTTGTTTGTTTATACATTTTTCATAGGAGTTACTGTAACTTTGCCTCTGGCTAAAATCTGTCATTGGTATTTTGCGTTTTCATTATTGACAGATATTTTTCAAAGGTATTGTGTATATATGCTACATTTGTTAAATAAGGGTATTTTTGGTATGTGGGGGGCCCCAGGTGGTCTGGGGTCTTTGCAATCACGTGGCAGTCACCAGACTCGCAGGCGGTTGCAGGCTCCGGCGAGACACAGCCGCGGTTAACAGGCAGCGGCGGGCTCACAGGCAGTTGCAGCGGCGGGCGGAGGCGCTGCACTTGCTGCCGCAGCGGCTGGCGGCGTGCAGAAGTTCCTACTTCAGTCCCAACTATTTCACAAAGACGCCAGACCAGCTGGGGCCCCCCACATTGGTAGATATAGCACAATATGTGGGAGTGTCCTTGAAAAAAAATCAAGAAAAGTTGTAAAATTTATAATTAGCCTAACAGCTGAAAACATGTCTGGAAACAACAGACAAACAATTAAATAACTGTTAGATAAAATTGTCTATCCCAGAGAACTGAGTTTATTTTTTTTCCCATTAACAGCAACTCTGTTCTGCTTTCTTAGACCCTTTCCCCTGTCTTAGCTAACACATTTCTCACAGGTCTTCTTCTTTCATAGTTCTCATTTACATTCAGCATTTACACTGATGTTCTCTTGCAAACTTTTACCTCTTCTTCCTATTCTTTATACTTTACTACAGTTAATAATTGTAAATTAACTCTACCAAAAAAAAAAATACACTGAAGGAGGAAAGAAAAAACTGTAACACACAACAAATTAATGAAAGCAAGCCTTAAGTTATCGTGTAGAACAGACCATTTCTTTAAGGGGAACAGGTCATGCTAAGAGTTGTACTTGGCCTTTAGCAGAATCTGGAGTAATGTGTGTGGGGTTTTTAAGTGTGTGTTTCTTGGCATTATGTATGTAGAGGCTCCTGCTGTCGTTTCTGGCTTTTTGTGTGTGTGGGGTTTGTAAAGCAAACCTAATTGCTTCATTATGATTTTTTTTGTGTGTGCTTATTAAAAGGGCACCTGAAGTAGAGCTATTGTAAGCAGAGTTGCAGAGTTCCAGTCTCTCACCTCTAAACTAATTTCAAATTGCCTTTGTGAATAACACACAGTAATGTGTGCAGACTAAGGACATCCTGCTAGACTTCCCATCCGGGGAAAAAAGGCTCAGTGGTGAATCCTGCAGTCTTCATTGAAGCACATTTTTTGTTGGAATCCGTTTTAATGGCAGAAAGACATTTCGGGTGACATTTATGACTACTTTTAGTATTTAAAATATCACCAGCTTTCTTTTTTCCCTTTTACTGTTTTTCAAACCAAAGACTTATGTATCATGGGTTTGTATTTAGTGTGAGATGTTTTCTTGGTCTTTTTGAAGAGTAAGTTTTCTTTGTTGTATAAACATCAGATTTCAAAATAGTTTCACTGTTGGAGTCCATGTGAAGATGTAATGGATATGCAACTTAAAATCAAATCCAGTTTATCCAGAGTTCAAAGGCAATAGTGAAGGAATTAGACAGAGGAAAAAAGATATTAATCCACTGTACTTCCTGACTGAAGTTCTTCATAAAGTATGTAAACATCAGAAGTTAAAAACAATAACAAAAGTCTTTGAGAGAACAATGAGGTATCCACTAGCTTACAAAAGGGGCAAAATATTCCCAATCTCTAGTCCACTGCCAGAGTTAGAATGTAGTTTTTGAACTAGCTTGTCTCATTTTTTCGAGTTAACATAACGTGACCTTCCCCCTGTCTTTTTATGGAACATCACTGCCTTGTCTGCTTGAAAGATTTCAAGTGCTGCTCTCATTTTTCAATGACCACATGTAATCAGGACACACTGTTTTTCTGCTCAGAACTTTAATTACACTTTTTGTGTTGCTGATGTTGGGGTGTTGTGTAGGTCTGAAAGAAGGAAATCTATTTTCATGCCTGTCCACCTTTACTGATTTTTAGAACCTTGTTTTTAATTCCCATGCTCCCATGCATGAATGCAAACCCAGAGTGCTGTTCACAACTGCAGACCCAAAGTGGTCTTGTAGTAAACTGAATCTCAGCAGTGATATTACATTTCAGTAGCAGTAGACAATGGGACACCCGCATCATTTTTAGTTGTTACACCCACGGATCTGCAGGAAGGTGAGTAATGAGACTTGCGATGAAAAACAAATACTTTCAGCAGCTACATAAGGGCGATTACTGCATAATGATTTTTCCCTCTGGAATGATTCATCCCTGAACGATATCAAATCTGTGTTATAACTTACCAGCATTTGTGAATAAATAAACTCAAATACACCCCGATTTATGAGAGCTGTGAAAATCTAGAGGCTCAAAACTTAAACATGGTAGAATTCTACTTACTCCCTGCCAAGTTACTGCTTCCCTTGAAATTTTTATCCCACCGAGATTGTTGTAAAGACTTCTTTTGATCTGACGAAAACAAGAAATTGGTCTTCAGGCAGGACAGATCTCTCACTCTGTCCTGCCTTATGCAAAAACACACATTACTTCATTACTCTCCTCTTAGCTACTGCAGTTTGTAAGGAGCAATAATTACAGTTTCTCTGGGGAAAGCAACAAAACGTTGTATGTTTGCTAGGAGACTGCCCAGCTCAATAGTCATAGTTACCTTTCAACTGAAGGTTTTAGGGTCCAACCTACCAGAAATAATGACAAAAACATATCACTAGGTTGACTTATCCATTTAGCTTTCACTATACAATACATGGAAAATCTTACCAAATCTACATGCTTAAAATTGCTCTCAGTGAGACAGAATTCTTTTCAGAATTTACAAGAAGAATATTATTTCCCAAAATTCTGATATATATTAAGAAAGACAATTTTATTTTGCATTTTTGTTGTTACTGGGATAGAGAATGAGAGACTTATTTAAGGCACTGGAGTGGAAATCTGCTCAGCTGCAAGTGAAAAACAAACCAAAAACACATTAAAATTATCCTATTGTAGTCTACATGGTTCTGTTGCATTTGAAATGCTCCATAAAACCAAGGTCTTTTTTGTTCCAGATTTTCACTTCAAAGAATAAATAAAATTTTGAAATTATTGACATGCCACTTTCCAAATTCCTTATAAATTTACTGCCTTTTTTGTTTTTACAAGTTTGCATTATATTAGAATGAAAGAGCTTTTTGTTGTTGTTGTTGGTTTTGGGGTTTTTTTTGCATGTGTGTGATTTTTTCCCTCCCACAGATATACGTTGAGGTGGGTAGCTCAGTAATTTTTGGTTTTATTGTTAATTTAATGAAGCAAAATCCTCTCGTGCTTCTAACGTTCAGTGAGTGAGCACTGGAACTGCTCCAGCCTTTTTCAAACAAAGCTTTGCTGTGCTCCTGTTCCACCAGGCCATCTTGTAGATGAAGCACTGCATTTTTCAACTCCTCTTTCATTACTCAGTACACTGACAGCAAGTTTTTCTAAAAATCTTGAAAATAATTAGCATAAATACTGATTTGTAAATTCTCTTGAGGAGTGTTATTCAAAATGATGAAGTGAGGCACAGTCAGAGTAAACTGGAGATTTAATGAGAAATACTTGGCTTGATTCTTCTTTACTTCACTATAAATCACTAACAACTATAGCACTCTCTTATAGCCAATTGAAATCTAATGGGAAGCAGTGTTGCTTCAGAGTGCTTGTGCAAAAGATAACAGTAATAGAAATGTTGATTTGTAACAATCATGCCAAAACAGCAGAAATACTCTAACTTACAAAATCTTTCTATATAATACATTCTCAATTGTTTTAAAATACATTTTAATCTGATCCCATTTATTAACAAGTAGCAAGCAGATGGAGCAGGTTTTTTCCTGAAAGTAGTTTGGGAGAGGTACATTGTTCCACATACTGCAACTCCAGTGATTTACAGCTTCTGCAGCTCAGGGAGCATTTCTGGATAAGCCTCTGTTCTATTCAATGCAAAGGAGAAAGGTCTACAGTACAATCTCACCTTTATGACATAAATTATAAATGAAAATAGTTGTACAGTGAAACATTATAATGCCAGAATCACTAATATATCATCATCATCATCATCATCATCTGATTACGTGACCAATGTGTCTGTCCTTGAACAGGCAGCAGTCACGAGTATTGAGGCCACGCTGCTGAGAACGCAGCTGTGCTGGGCAGGGCACGTCTCCAGGATGGAGGATCATCGCCTCCCTAAGATCGTGCTCTATGGTGAACTTGCCACCGGCTGCCGCAAGAGAGGAGCCCCAAAGAGGAGATACAAGGACTCTCTAAAACAGTACCTCAGCCTTGGCCATGTTGACTACCATCAATGGTCCACTCTGGCCTCCAATTGGGAGGCGTGGAGACACACCATCCATGACGCTGCTGCTTCCTTTGAGAACACACGCAGAATCAGTCTGGAGGAGAAAAGACAACGCAGGAAGAACCGTGCCTCACCAACACCGCCTATGGAGACTTTCTGCTGTGCCTTTTGCAACCGGACTTGCCTATCTCGCATTGGCCTCTTTAGCCATCAGCGCGCTTGCAGCAAGCGTGGGGAGAGCCCTTCCCAAATCTTCGTTCGCGAAGCCTAGCCATGATGATGACAAATACTATACTCTTGAAGTGTTTTTCACTTCAATGTGATTTAGCCAGAGAGAATGAGAAATTAAACATCCATTTAAACAAAGAGAATTTCCTTGTGCCACATCAAAACCTCTCTATCTTTAATCATATAAATATTTGAATATCTTCTGAGCTGAGTCATTGTAGATTATCATACAGGCCTGTTTTTACTTTAATTGTTACTTACTATTGATTTTTTTTTTTCAAACTGCCACACCTAAACAAGAGTACTGATAACGTACAGCTTTCATGTAGTGTTTTGGATATTCAGAACACTGCTTCTAGGTACTAAAAGTGTTTCACAATCGCTGATTTTTTGGTAGCTACAAACACATTATCATCTAGCAAAATAAAATTGAAACAGAAGGTTTAAGTCCTTGGTCTTAAGAGAAAGACAGTGAAAGGAGGAGCATCAGAATTTTAGAATGGCCATATATTAAAACTGAGGTATTACTTCAAATTTCTTATATAATGAAGCAAAAACTTGCAAGTGACATTTTAAGAACAATTGAGACTGGAAAGTGGTGTGAAACCACAGGAAATATAAACTGCTTTACTATCTTTGGATCCTTTGGGTCTAGACTGCCTCAAATGAGGTAAAAGCATTTGTATTTACAGTATAGGATGAACTCAGTGTTACAAAAGTGGTGAGAAAGAGGAGAAGAAAGTCAGAAGGAAATATTTGATACCTCATCTGGCTGCCCAGAGAATGGGCCATGAAGTTGGTAAGGGGCACCGCTACATTTATAGTGAACTGTGTCCTTACCAGGAACCCCACTGTCTTCTAGCAGGGTCAGTAGCCAGTGTGTCCCTTGCGCCTGATGGACCTTGTGTGACACTATCCATGCCTTTCTTAGAAAATGAAAAGGACTGAGGGAAATCTGCTTTGCTCGTGTCAGGTGGCATGCAGATAAATACCTAACCACAGGATTAACAAAGACAACAAAAACACCCCCAAAATGAAACCCTAGGTGTTGTGTTGTGAAAATGAGAAATAAGGTATGAGCACATCCAAGAATATAATTTTGTGAAGTATTGGAAAGAAACTACCAAGTGGAATTCGAGAATGGAGAAACCGAGAGAAAAAGAAGAAAATGCTAAATTAATAATGAGATCACCTATTGTACAAAAAATGTTACCTGTTAAAATCAGTTTGAGCCCTCCTGTCAACCCCACCTAATCTGCATGGAGGGGTTAGAAGAAGGTGGCAGCTGTGTAGTGTGTCAGGCGTAAGAGAGAGTGTGGACAGTTCACAGTACACTGGGTCAAACTGCAGTGTAGTGCTGGCACTGGCCCAGCAGGATGAAAAGTACTGGCTGCTGTTGATAAGCAAGTATTAATTAAATACTGGGAGAGAACAGAATGAATGATACAAACCTTGGCTTTATAATTGGTATTAGCCTCTGTGTCTTTGCTTTTGTTGTTATTGTGTATTAACAGCCCTGAGTACCTGAGGTTTATTATGACAGATGCTGCACATGTTCATGCATAAATACTTACACATGTACACACACAGACAGCAGTGAGAAGGGCTTTGAAGCATATCCATAATATGTAAAATGTGTCATGAGTTGAGGATTGGTAATCCTTCCTAGTAATGGCTGTACTACTAGAAAATGTGATTAATGGAACTGAAGAGGAAAAGATTGAGACCACAGAAAGATTGAAAGGAGAGACTGTGATGGTTGAGGAGGAAAATACACTGAAAGATACTAGCAATTTTTTAATATGGAATAGATCACTGTAGAAGAAAGTAGGAGAAAAATAGCAATTGCAACTATACTTGTGAGTTCTAATCCTCTGCTACTGGAAACAGCTTTATGGTCTTCAATGAGCATAGATTCTTGCCTTGACAGGATTAAACCTGGAAGAAGACAAATGATACACTAATTCAGTTTCCTTATTCACTCTAATTTCTGTATCTACCAGAAGACACTTCAATGAATGTCTTCTGAGCCTGTTGAATTTTAGGGTTGTCCAGTATAAAAAGAACGACTTTCCTCAACTGGGAACAACTTACATCATGGAACAACTTCAAAACCTTCATACTCTGAAGCCTACAGAGGAAATAACATCCAAAATTTCATTTGAAGCTAATTCTTAGTTTATTTCTGCAGCTGCCTACTCTCACCTTTACTCCTGGTAACTTTGCTGAAGCAGCACTGCCTCTGTCAGTCTCACACACTGGAAGGACTACATCTAAAAGAGCAGGTTGACTCAGCAAGTGTAAGACCAGCAGGCTGGTTGCAGCCAATTTCAGCAGGAGGATTTCAAAATTGTTATATAACTCACTCTGCAACCTGTTCAGCAAAACAGATGGAGGGTAGAGACAGATGCAAGGGCAAGAAAGAATAAGAATGCAAAGGTAGTAGGACAAAGAGGTAGTAGGACATCATAAAGGGACAAACAGAAGAGTGAAAAGGGATTGATGAAAAAAAAAAAGAGTTGATAGAAAACTCCCAAACTATCTGAAATACAATTGATTGTTGATTGCTGTAGTTTTAGTTTTCTCTTGTAGTTCCTTCAAATTACTCACTAAAAAAACCCCAAAACAAAACACCAAACCCAGAAACACAATGCCCTTGCCATGTGACAGCATCATCCATATTCATTATACAATATAAAATTATCAACATTGCAGGCTTGGTAGGATGTCATTTCACTTTAAAAATCTTATTTATTCAGAGAAAATCTAGAATAGTTTTGCTGAAGTCAGTGAAGTTACAGTAAGTGTAGTACAAAAATACTGTACTGTTAAGTATTTTGTTAAGGAGATTATAAATATTTGCTAGGTTTTGCTAGATTCGTATATGTTGCTTAGTATAACATTGTAAATATTGTTTAACAGTTAAAATAACCCATCTAATTATAATTCATACACTACTTTACTAATAATTTAATTTGACTTCGGTGGTACACGTTTTCATTACCCAAAAATTCCTTTAGCAAATATTTATTAAAGGTTTGAGTGCAGTTATCATTTTGTATGGACTGGTTAGATTGCTTCTTTCTGCATCAGTTTCCTGTTATGTGATATTTAATGGATGTCTTAATATTTATGTCAGCCCATTACTAATATACATCCATGACACTATCACTAGAGTCTTCTCGAAAGTCTTCTGGAAGACATTAAGGGGTCTTTTCATTGCTCACAAAGAGTTCAGGATAGGTTCATTAATTGATCTGTGCTGTAGCCTCTCATTTAGAATGGGAACACTAACCAAGAAAGAAAGGGAAATTTGGCCTGTTTGAGATATATCCACACTAACCGTGCTTTTCTAGCTCATGAACAGTAACATCAGCTCGATAATTTGCTAAGAGTGTCATCAACTTTCTCTACATTTCAAGATCAGAGAAGGATGACATTAGAACCCACACCACTAAGGAAAAACACTAATCTAATTTTACTGAAGGTGAACAAAATTAACCTTCATTTGAATATGCAAGCACGTATAGCATTTGGCAACTTAAAACTGTCCTCTGAGGACACAGAAGGCAGTAATGAAACCGCTCATATTCCAACACCAAACTTTATTCTTGGGGGCTTTTACACATGAGTAAGTGCTAAATAATAATAATAAGTGGAGAGTGAAACAAACTCCTGGTATCTGAAGGGTGTCAATGCAGTCAAGATAAAGAACTGAGAGCTCTTCAAGTGAGTCAGGGTGTGACAAAATCTGTGCTGATGAACGCTGACATCCTGAATAAAATCACTACACGGCTTCACGTAGGTCAAGAAACTACATTGTTTCCCTGAGCCACAATGACAGCAGGGTGACAGAGATTAATAGCTTTGTATTGACTGAGCAACTTCCAGTTCCTTATCTTTGTCAAGTCAAGGCTCTGTCCAAGAGCTGAAATTGTTATTAGACTTATAATTGCAAAGACATTTAAAGGGTTTCCCCTTAAGGGACTATGAAATCCAATAAACCTTTCATAAAACCTCAAGCATTCAAGTGCAAAACCCTTGTCTCAGAGACAGGCATGCTCACAGCCATAACAGGGGAAACCTTGAAGCCTCATACACTGAATAATGTTTGATTTATGAAGTTCGTTTTGAATTTGTTTCGGTTGTTTTATTAAAAATATATGAAAGAATGTTTTAAATATGAGTGAGCTGTGTTCACTTCTGTCTTGATCAAGTACTCTATGTGTCTGAGCTGGAGGTCTTTCTTCACCTGTCACTTAGATTCATGAGAGCTCAGGAATACTGAATTTGTATTGCTAATTTAAGGTGCTTAATTCAATTTGGGTGAGATTAAATCTCAATTCCTCACTGAAGTTTCAAAATAAAAGCTTTAGGATCAGGCTTGGATTTCTTTATTATTGTTGATTTGTAAGGAAATGTTTGCACCATGTAAAGAGTTTGCAGTGCTATATGTCAGATTTACTTAATGAACCTCTTTGAATGAGAGGATGCAGTGTTTTAAAGCAGTAGATTTAATGCTTGTCTGGGGCTTACTTAGAGTCTCTTCCAGTACAGCACAGTGTAAATTGAGAGATTGCACTGGCCTCAGGAGATACCAGGTTCTTTCTTTTCTTTAAGAATCTTGAGCTTTGCTGGGAAATTATTGTGGTTTGTCAGTAGCCCACTCTGTGATAAATTTTCTTTTAATCTATTTATTTACTTACTTCAGAGCTTAAAGGGCTTGTATTGATGCAATGGCAGTCATAACAGTAGTAGCTGCAGTTATTTTGTAGCAGAGCAAATGATATTGCATGGTGCAAAGTGAGGTAAAATCTGCCCCATGATTTTAAAGAAGGGAAATCTCATAGAACTCTACTGTGTTGTGTCTCTTACCTTATAAACTGTTGATTTTTTGTTTGTTTGTTTTAAGACATTAAGAAATAAACAGTAAACATAATTCTAGCTTCTTAATAGTGATAATCAGATTTAATAGCCATAATGCATTCATTAATTCTTCCACAAACCTGAGTGGCATTCACCAGAAGTGGTTACTCCAAGTTACACAGCTCCAAACCGGTGTGTCTGCAACCACCACAGACTGCTCTGGAGATCTTTCAGCATGTACTGATGGGCATGACCTTCTCAGGGCAGTAACAGCTGTCCTTGCCCCCTCCCATGGTTCTAAGCTATCTTGAACCATCAGAGCGAGAGGGAGGTCATGCCTGATCTTCCCTTTTGCTCCAGAAAAGACAGTTTGAGATTTTTGACAATAAGAAAATGTTCTAGTTTTAGGGACCTGTAAACCTGAGCATTGAAATGACTGTAAGATCAACATGCATCCACTACACCATAAAAAGACTTATTTCTTGTTTGTTGTGTGTCCACTCAAATCATATGCATGCTTTAGGCTAATGCTATCATTATCAGGTTCAAACCATATTTTGCCTACCTGAGTAAGAACCTACTATCCTACCTATTGTGAGAACTTTAATCTCTTGTTATATAACACATTATATGCGTATTTCCAAAGGCAGATAGACATGGGAACTTGCTCCATGCAGTGGTAGGAACACACTCACTGATGCCACTGTAGGTAGTGAAATTTCAGTGTCATGTACAAAACCCAGCACTTTACTCACCTCGTAGGGATGTAGTATTTTGCCTGCTGACTACATCCTGTTTCCTACAGGGAGAAGTGTCCAAGGAATAAACAGGAAGGACATAACAAACTGGAGTGGACACAAACTGGAAAAAGTTGCTAAAGAGCCTGAGGTATGAGGTGAAAACTGAACAAACCCTTAGTGTTTCTATTTAGTGTTTTGGAGTCCATGGAAAAATGGAATTATATCATTAATCCTTCTGAGTTTTTCTGTAAGTATTTGATTTTTGTTGTATTATGCTTTTTCCCTCCAGTGTTTTCATATAACAGTGTCAATGCTAATTTCTAAGTATATTGCCACAAATCAACTTGCTTTTGTTACTCAATTTGTGACAAAAAGAAAAAAATAATAAAAATCAAGCAGTAAAAATGTGACTCAGAGAAAACTGTAATTGGTTAAGTTAGCCCCTGGCAGAAGATGAGCAGTATCCTCCTCTTATTGAATGTTTACCAGTAATTTTATATCTATGTATGTAATTTTGTACATGCTGTTCTTGTGTATACTAAATAAGAACCCTCTGGATTCATACTCCCATAAATATACTATATATTCTCTGTCCCTAATTGTGTGTAAGAAACCAATCAAATGTATACACCTAAGCTGTTTGGATGCTCTGCTATTTTGTAGTTTGCTTATCAAAATTGTTGCCAGTTAGTGCAAGTGAAGAAGCCAGAGAGCTGGTGATCTATTGATGAACCTCCAAAAACAGCTGGAGTGAACAGACAGTCCAATATCTGCAAAGTACAGTTCCAATTCCCAAGTCAATTTTTTTAAAGCAGAACTTGAATCCTGAAATAATAACTTACTCGTGACAAATAGAATAAAAACTACGAGCTGGGTGACTACTTAACTCAGCATAAAAGGCCAATTGGCAGCTGCCTTGTGATTAATAATCTTAAGGTGGGAGACTAATTGCAGCTGTTTCTTTCTCTCCTTTTTTTTTGGGGGGGGG
>VWZG01013043.1:7617-63966 GCA_013396735.1 Grallaria varia | reverse complement strand
AAAAGAGGAAGTCTGTGACAACTAAATTATTATTCTGCCACAGAAATTTTGTGAACTTGAAGTATCTTGTAACTGTTCCCAAATACTACAAATTATCATCGCATCTTCCTTGAAAAACCATGTATGTGTGGTATGTTGTTGTTGACATATAACATTAAAGATTTGATCGTTGTTTTTACACACCCTGTTTCTTGAGGAGGAAGTATCAGGCAATTTTTTTGTTTGTTTTGTTTTGGGCTTTTTGATATGAAAAAGACTTCTCTCACGTGTGTCTCCACTAAGCCCTAAAAGAAGTTCAAGTAATTGAGTAATAGCATTCTAATATTAAGAATGCTTTTTGAGATACTTCTACAAACCTTTTCTCATATACTAAGCAGGGTAGGCATCAGTGTGACAGTAGAAGGTGTCTGCAGTCCTGGGCCCACTTGCATGGTGGAGGAAACCCATTTTAAAATGATCTTATGAAGATGTGCTAGCCACAGACAGCCCTGGAGACACATAAAATCTTTAGCAATACGAGATAAAAGTTTTTATTCCATTATCTTTAAGAGCAGAGTTTTATTATGGGTCATTTTATAAATTGGTCTAAGATATTCTGTGGCGCAATAATGTAATACTATACTATGCCACAGGTATGATAGCTATAGAAATTTGGTGAAAGCTTAAAGCACTACCTTTGAGAATATCTACATTTTGGCTAACTGAGACTTAGCATTTAAGCATGGTTTCGGTGACAGGTACAAGGCCAAATAGCTGGATTTGTTTCAGTGTTTCTCAGTGGAATCATAGGGGAGGGGCAGATTAAACTTTTTTTAAATTGCAGATTATGTTGGTTATTAAGAAAATGTTTTAGTTTGTTGGCTAGTCTAACTAATGAAACACTAAACAAGACATCATCAACAGCTTCAGTGTTGTGTTTTCCAAGATTGAGTAATGACTTTTTTAAATTACCTTCTTTCTCACTGAGAGTAATTTCTATTTAATAGGCTTTTAATGCATCTCTTCTCTTTACAGGTGTGTTACCTGTGGTACATATTTTTATGCTCTTCCTTCACTGCTCTTCTTTCCATTCAAGCCTAATTTAACTCTCCTGCCATATTCAGATAGTACTTACTGAGTGTATTATCAATTTTAATCTTAGAGCTGAAGGGCAATTCTGAAGTGTGTATTCTTACCATAAAGACAAATGTGTGAAAATACTGATTGATTGGATGTTTCCTCGTGATGGCTCATGGGCCACTGCTTTCTCTTTAATCAGTGGTGCAGTTTTATGTATGACAACTTGCAAGGATACTATAAACCTTAGAAAATTACGGCATGGAGGAGTAACATGCATATAGCCTTAGAAAGAACTTAGCCTTACTTGACAGGTTTGTTTTTTCTTGGGCTACAGAGGGACCCAAAATCAGAGAATCCTACACTGGAAATGTTGCAGAAACAACAGCATCTCAGGCTGTACCAAATTTGTTGTCGTAAATTTTGTGGGGGCTCTTAGCTTTCATGTTCGAGACAGGATTTTCACCACAGCACTCCTCTTCTGATCATCCTGATCAAAACTGTAGACAATAGTGGGAGAAGACATTTAAACCACAATTTTCAAGGACTCAGTACAATACTGTCTTCTTTTAAGCGCACAAATTTAGTTTTAAGATCTGAAAGTGTTGCAGTCATATCCCAACCAAAATATCTGTTGCCATAAAACTTTATTTATAATTGTTCACTACCATCCTAAACTGCTTGTGTGTTAGGACATACTGTGACTAATACCACAGATCTTTTTGCTGGTCTTCCACTTCAGTCCAGTTTGGAGGTCAATACAGGTTTGCAGTCAGTCAGAGTCTTAGCCAGGCTGAAGCATTCATTGCTGAGAAAACAATTACAATGTCAATTCTTTCAATTCCCATTTCTTAGTTCATTTATCACAGACACAGATATTTCTAGCACAGTAAGTCTTAACTATGATACCTTTCATTCTAGTCTCTGAAGCATACCAACACCTTATATCTTTTCAGTGCCTTAATAAAAGGGGCGGTGTAGTTGTTGTTGCTGTATTTTTTACTGAATTCTTACTTCAATATATATGATTTGATAAGACATTTTAAGGACTTTGGGCAGGAAAGTGATGACAAAAGATTAGCAATCTTCTGAGATGAAAAAGGAAAACCACAGTATTTGCTTCTCTGGGATGACTGCAGCAATATTTGATGAACCAAACAATTCCAGGGTAATTTAATCATAGTGACTTGAGTCTAAATCTGAAAATAATGACAAGCCCCTTCTGCACTGCAGAGGTAGCAATGTTATCAAATTCTGGACCTTTTGGTGCTGCTTTTAATCCTAAGGGAGCACATACATTGTTTAACTCCAGGTATTTAGAGTCAGGGTCCCTCTGCAGTCAATACAGGTATTCTGTATTTCAGTCCTTGTGGGAGTGCTCAGTGTATTTCATTGCTCAGACTGGGGGAGGGGTATTACTCTTCTCAGCTATCAAACCTACCTCCTAAATCAGGCATATACAAAGTGTGAAGTTAGACAGATTACTCCCAGCAGTCCTGGATTGCATTTCTGGCCTAGAAATGCCATTCTGCAGTGAGCATCTCTCATTAAAAAGAGTTCAGCATTCATGTCTGCCTCATTGTGCTCAGTTGCTGTAATGCTGCCATTCCTGTCTACGTTGTTTTCAAAACAGCTTCTGAAACTTTTGTCAGGATCTCTTAGGCAAAAGTTCACATAAAGACCCAAATCTTAAATACTGTTGTGCATTAAAATAAGCAAAACATTTCAGGTAGACAACTTCCCTTCAGACTGCAGCAAGGCGGCATCAGTGTCTTCTCACAGGTGACAGGACAAGAGGAAAAGACATCAAGCTGTGCCAGGAGAGGTTTAGGCTCAATATCAGGAAGAATTTCTTCATGGAAAGGGTGGTCAAGCATTGGAAGGGGCTGCCCAGGAATATGGTGGAATCACCATCCCTGGGGGTGTCAAAGGAATGACTGGACATGGCACTCAGTGCTGTGGTGAGTTGAAAAGGTAGTGATTGGTCACAGGTTGGACTTGATGAACTTTGGAGTCTTTTCCAACCTCAATACTCTGTGATTCTGTTACTAAATGCTGCAGTTCTCAGTCCTGGTCAGTAGACTACGTGCCCTTAATGCTTAATAACACTTAATAACACAAGTCATATCTGCATCTGGATCATTGCTGGGAAACACTTCATATATTTAAAATTTCCCCCACAAGCTCAATACTAGTTTGATCCACTGTGATGTGTGAGTGGAGGATTCGTGTTGCAGGACTTTTTGACACCTGCAACGTAGAGTCACAGAGTGGTTTGGATTGAAAAAGACCTCAAAAGATCATCAGTGGCTGACATTCTACAATCCTAGAATACTAGGTTTGACAGGTAGTAGCATCACTGAATATTTGGAAGCCAGTGAACTACCAGCTTTATGATGAGACTGTAGTTCAGATATTATCTCAGAAGTTTCTACCGTGGTTAGGAATGACTTACAAAGAGAAGAGCAGAGGGACTAGTTCGAGCATTGTCTAACCCCATCTCTGCTAGTGAAGGGATGGCCTGATGTTTTCTGTTAAGCACTTCATAAAATAATGAAAAAAACAAGAACCAGAATGAAATTGGTCTTTTCTTCTGCCAAAGGAATCAGCAGCCACCTGTAATCATTAGGATAGAGGGCCTTGAACAAATACCCCTAACTGGAGAGTCTGAGGAAGAGAAACTATCATGAAAAATCCTTTGTATAATGGAGTAAATGTCCCAGTCTGTACTACACTGGCCAGTGAGCCGAGAGTGACGTCATAATCTCGAGAGGACTAACAGCTGCTTATGAATTCCTCTTTTATGAGTTTAGCTGTTAACTGAACGCTTCCAGAATGATAAGGTGTTGACATTTTCTTGGGCATTATGAAAAAAACAAATGCTGTTTTTTGCAAGGCCATGCCCTAATACATCAGACAGCACATTAATGGGTACTTAGAGAGCACTCAGAAACTCATGTCTGGTGTAAGGAAGGGGCCTTAAAGAATAGGCCCTACAAGGCTTCTTTATGGAGCTAGAGTAAGTACAGCTCTGCAAATAAGTATTTTAAGGCTTTGCAAGTAGTGGAGGCTCCCAGGAGAGGTCAGTTCTACTAACTAGACAGAAGCTTTGACATAATGATCAAGCTCAGAACTTACTCAAGTTTAGGAGAAGTCAAGATATCTGCCTTAAGGACTGCTGATGCTATTTCTGCTGCACTTTCTTAACTACCCCCATGGTGGTGAAAGGAAGAGTTGTGGTCAGACAGCCTCTCATAGATCAACAGTGACAGACTGTTTCTCTTCCCTTCTCCTTTCACCTTTCATTAAGCATTTCTACACCAACAGGTATTATTTGTTTGCTCTATAGGCAGAAAAAATGAATGTTGATAGCTGCTGGAGGAGACATAAGACCAGGCTGGATGTAACAGTGGTTTAATGTAGGAAGCTACATTTTATATTTCAAAACATCTGTGAGTCTCCAGGCATTTTCACTCCGTTTCTTCAGTGACTTCAGTACATCATCTGTTTGGTTTCATGTTCTACACCTGATGGAACACAGAGGCAGGCTTTGTTTTGAACTGACATCAAAATGCCATAAAATATTAACTACTGAAAAGCTGCCTTCCATTGTTTACTCAAGTGTAGTATCACTGAAACTGTAATCTTGTTGAGTAAAATATTTTCTAAACTGTGGTCTTTGCAAATATTTCTAAACACGAGTGCATTCTCTTTATGATGGTCTGTAAGATCTAATGAAAAGGGTTTGATTTTTCTCCAGGGGGAAAATTTATCACACTAAAAATAGATTCTATAGGTACTTCATATTAAGGGTAGACTAATTTAAGGAAAAGGACCTGTTCTTCTGACATGTACATTACTGTTGGTAGCTACAAGCTTTTATTAACACAGAGTATCGAATATACTCTGGGGACTGGCAATTTTGAGGATGTTAGTTGCCCAAGAGACAGAGATAGAACTGAAAACATGCAGTGTGCTTTGCCTTATCTGTTAAGTGCTGTCTTCTCATTTCTGATGCCTATTCTTATTCCTAGATTCAAGCCTGACTTTAAGAATTTTTTTTTCAACATTAAATGCTTTCAGGATCATGGCTCAAAGGTGTCATAATTGCTACAAAATGTTATTAAGTTAGATTTCTGCCTATGACTGTGTTTGAGCAAATTACTTGGTACAGCAGGACCTTCCCAGGGTATTTAATGTTATGTGCCAGAATTCTATCTTTCTATCTTGGCTGCAGTGCATCAGATCATATTTTTTATACCTCAGAAATTAATTACAGTGATGTTTCCTGGCTTCCGGCTGAAACATTACATTTAATGTTAGCTGTTAGAGTCACAGAAAAGAGGGAAAGTGAGTTGGTGCAAATTCATACGGTTGTCAATGTAGTTGGAAAGGCCTGTATGTAGAATCTGTCTCACCAGGCTGTAATTACTCAGTCCTTATGGAAAGGGTGTAAGAAATACATCTTCAAAAGCTGTAGCTGTAGCAAAAAGTTCACCAGTGGCAACAGCTGTGTGAAAGAGGCAGTGGGAATCTTGATATGAATGAGTATGAGGATCACTAGGATATTCTGCAGTGAAATCAGTCTTCCTGTTGTACCCATAGACAGGGGTAGGTAATGCAGTTTGTCATGTGTCCCTAATACCACTAGACTATGCTTGCAGCGACATGCAGCATTTGCTTCTGTTTCACCAGCACATTCAATCCCTGCTATGTACGTAATCCGAGCTTTTGTGCTGGGGGTGCCATCAATCTGAGATGAATTTCTACACAGACATGTTTCAAGTGCCTTCAAGATCTCTTCTTGTTTACACTCCTTCAGTTCTATGTCAGTAGCAGTGTCTAAGCCCATTTCCTTTACTCACCTGGAGACACCTGTACTGTCGTTTGAGTTGTCATTTTTGAGGTAATTTGGGGGTCATTTTTCAGCTTTTTCATGGAAAGTCAGCAGGAGAGAGGAGCTTCAGTTAGCATGCTCCACCTGTAACTCCTGCTAAGACTTCTAACTCCTCTCCTGGGCCTGCTTAGTCCACAATGACTCACACTATCACACTTTCTTGCCAGTAAGGTCTAAACAGCCAAGCCCATAAATGAATAAGGTTTAAAAATAAACACCCTTTTCTTAAACTTGAGATCAGAAAGGTACTCGGATCCTCAACGCATGCCAAATAATCCCATTCTGACATCCACTTCCTGGCATCCATTCATTTTGTTTGCCATGTTTAGATTCCCTGCAATGCCACACAGCAATGTCAAATTATAAAATTAGTGAGTTATTTGTATGAGAAAGCTTCTTTCAGTGCATGACTGGTGATGCACAGGCATAAGAATGATACAGTCATGCAAGAAGTGTGTTGCATAGCACAGGTTATGTTACACACCCAGAGCCTAATAGCATGTTCTGTAAGTACCACAGGGAGGACAGGTGCAGAGTTACAAGACTCTTTGACATGTTGTCTTTGGCAGTGTTGAGATGTCGTGTCATGCTCTTAGTATCTCACTCATGGGATCTCTCAGAAGTTTCGGGACTGTCATAATTCATGTGTAACCATAAGGTGTGTTGTGTCTAAGAAGAAGTTCAGCTGAAGTTTCAGTCCAGTCAGCTGTCCCTACCATCTGCTGAGCAGTGACAAGAACAGAGGATTACAGCTGGAGAGAACTCTAGAATAGCAAACTCATAAAAATCAAATATTTATAAAAAGAAACAAACCTAACTTCTTAATTTGTATTTTCAGAAATTAAACAGAGAGAAGAAAGGTAAAGCACCATGTTGAGATGTTTCTGATAAGTTCATGTGCCTTGTGAGTTTATCTAATATGAATTCAAGAGACAAAAACAGGTATTTGGCAGCTCAGTTGTAAGGAAAATGCAGAAATTTCAGGCTGTGTCCAGTAAGCTGTGCCCACACCTGTGTCCTGTTTTCTAATGCAGCATTTGGAAACTGTTCTTTTTAGGAATGATACCTGCAGCTATGAAAGCTGAGAAGCATCCCTTCATTATTGATTAACACCAGACTCAGCCAAGGAAATTTCCTTTTTATACATGTCATGAACTGAAATTAATAGGCAACACCACAGTTCCAAACCAAGTTTAAAGAGCATCTTGTTTATTTTGCTTTCAGTTTAACTTCATTTGCACAATAATAATCTATTATTTAACTTTCACTTGAAGAAAATCTCTTGATCTTTTTTATTCTGTATATTCTTGTCCTGTAAGAGAACAGATATTAAAGTGAGGCAACAGGTTCCTTCTGTTCTTTTCAGGTGAATTGGTACAGCGCTGAAATACATATCATGCAAAATGTTTTTTGGGATTTTTAACACTTTACTAAAAGCTACAAGAGCAAGATTAGGGCAAAAAAGTTACACCTTTTTTTTTTTTTTTTAAGTATATAGAAGCAAAGAAACAACTCATAGCTCTAAGATTACACACAGGAACAGAAGAACACCCGTAAAAATTAGTCAGATACTCCATTCTCTGATCTTCATATGGTATGTCATTGCGTTTTGTCCAGTCCTACATTCATCAAGAAATTTGCCTTTCCCCTCACCCCCTCCCCCCACCAAAAGATGAACATCCTGAGTGTGGCTGATGCTTGTTATGGTAGTTAGGAGATACCAGTGTAAACCAGGGCACCATTGTGCTGCACTGGGCTTATACACCTAGGGAGTGAGTGAGCTTTGGTTTCAAATGTCCTTGTAAGGAAATCGTGTATTTACTTGGTAGGATCTTTTTGGAAGAGAGAAACATTTTTAATATTACAAAACCCTCTTTGTTGATGACTCAGCTCCCAGTGATTCATACTGTACACTCACATTTCACTTAGTTTTCATATCCACTGAACAGTCCTGGGATTCTGTGCCTTGAGATGGCACTTTTACATGACTGGAAGACTTATCGCAATGCAGGGCAAAGACAAGTCAATGTTTTTTTTGCCTTGGCCTGCCAAAATCCACTCCCTTCCACTCAGTGCTTAGCTATGTGAAACTTGGTGATAAGAAGCTCCACCTCTGATTTTATGACTAATTCTGCATAATTCTATTATTGTCACTAAGGTGCGCAGATAAAGGAAATAAGTCACCTTGAAGTGCCTACAGTTTAGGTTGAATGTGATCTAAAAAGTTAACAAGGAAATGGAAATAGAAGGGATAATTACTAGTAAAAGGTAATAGGCTCCTTGCTTACTAGGATGTTTGTGCAGATGCGCATTGTGTCTCACCGATTCATACTGAATGGCATTGTAGTCCAGGGTTAGTCCCAATGATAACTGCTCAGGAGTTATCAGGACTGTCTAATTCTGGAATGTCCTCAGTAGGGAGCTGTTTTGATTTTGAGGAGTCATTGTCTAAAGCAGGAAAAGAGGGTTTTAGAAAATGTGACAGACAAAACAGAGAAACAGAAGCAAAAAAAACCCAAAAAACAAAAAACAAAAAAAACCAAAAAAACAAACAAACAAAAAAAAACCCAGAATCTGAAATCTCCATCTATGATATTAAAAGGTACATGTTTGAAAGATCTGTAACCAAAAGAAATTAGTAGAAAGTCAGAATGCTACAGAGAACACAGGAATTGGCATCAAGGACTCTAAGGCTGAGGGTTTTTTCCTGACACTGTAGCAGAGTTAAATCTTTAGCAACCAATAATCATAAATACATGCAGACAAAAGCCTCCAAAATACCATTCTATCACAATAAATCCATAGGAATAATATCTTATCAGTACATTGACAAAAATATCTACAGAGGATGAGAAATCCTGCAGGAATTTTTGGGCACAAGGAAATCTGTTTTTTCACACAAAGATCTCAGAACAAAAGCATGTACAGAATCATTCTGGCTGAAAGTGACCTTGGGAGGATAGCAATTTAACCTACTGCCCACTAGAGCGCAGGATCTTCTCCTCAGCATTGACCTCAGCCTTATAGGCAGTGTTGCTAGCTAGGACTTTGTCTGCTCAGGGCAGGGCTGCATGTTTCTCCTGCTGCAAGTGCATCGGGGCCCTATTAAACTCTTTCTCTTGGCTGTCCAGGTCGTTCTTCATGGTAGCCTTGCTCTCATGCATTTTCAACTGGTTCTTGTAAATTGGTGTTATCTGCTAACTTGATGAAACCTGTCACCTTGTCTACCTCATCAGGGATACAGGTCTTAAACAGGATAGGTCCTAGTACTGGCCCCTGCAGACCCTACTTGTTAGCAGCCTCAAGGCAGAATATAATTCATTATCCATCACCCTCTGGGGCACATTATCCAACCAGGAATTTACCCATCTGATGATATATCCACCCTGGCTATAAAAGTCCAATTTGGATAAAAAAATATTGTGGAAATAGTGTTCTAAACATTGCTGAATTCAAGGTAGATGACATCCATTCTCTCCCCTCATCCTCAGTTCTGGTAATTTTTTCATGGAAGACAGCCAGCTGTCACATAGGAATTATCCCTAGACAGTCCATTCTGACTGTCCACAGTCAGTCCTTCTTTCCCTTCATGTGCCCAGAGAAGTGCTTCCAGAGCACTTGCCTCAACCTCAGTGTTGTTGACTGCCCTGTGAATCCCCAGTGTGTCCTTTTTATCTTTCTTGAAGATAGTGGAGATAGGTTTCCTTTTCTTCAGTTGTTAGGGACATTTCAAACATTGAAGCAGCCTGGCAAGGACTTTGGCCATGACTCTTCAGTACAGCTGTGTAGTCTCTGTGTACCATCAGCATGCCTGGAGTAGTCTGTGAAGATGGACTGTACATACATATGATGACTATGGCTGTGCAGAGTACTTACTCAGGTCCCTGCTCTGAAAAGGACTATAAACAGTGCCTATAAAGATGAAGAATTATGAAACTCACCATGGAAAACAGATAACTGGATTTGGGCTTAACCCCTTCTTCATCGAGTTATTTTCTTCACTGCTATAGGAGTGCAAAGTTGGAAGGGAAGAGAGCAGGACTCAGCTTCTGTGCCTTGTAAGACTAGGCTCCAAAGGACATTTTTCATGGTATGGCACATGCACTGTGCAGCCTCAGGGCTCTTTGACGGCAATGTTGGTGGTCAGCCATCAGTAGGGCTTGTGCAGTGAGTGAGTGTGATGAGGTTTTGGGATAGTAGAATGGTCCTGCTGAGCCAAGACAGCTAGAGATAAATGGCCTGGAAAATTTGGAGAGTGAAACTGGCTCACTGTTTTAACAACTGCAAGGTTTGTCCTCCTAGCTGCTGCTGCTAGTAAGCAACACACAAAAGGACGCTCAGCATGGCTGGCTGTGCTGGCTGTGAGAACACTTGTTCATGCAGCTGTATGGGCCAGCTGTTTTCTACATGCGACTAAATCCTGGGAATATCTTAGAAACTTACTAAGCCTTGTAGCACACTACTTTGTTTAAAGATGACAAAGATTATTTCATAATTAATGCGTATCTAATACAGAAGCCTGTTAGGCATTCCAGGATGTTCCTTTCTAGGAAATTTTTGGCACATTGATTAGTCCATTATTATTATATTTAATAAAATTTTATTAGGTATAATACTAGTTATCATACATCTGCATAGAGTTGCAGCACATGCACAGTGCAGTCTCCGACATCTTCGGGGGTAATGTTGCTGGTCAGCCATCAGTAAGGCTTGTGCAGTGGGTGAGTGTCCTGAGGTTTTAGGGTAGTAGAATGGTCCCACTGAGCCAAGATGGTGACTGTGTTATATGCATTGCATTAAAGGCAAAATATTTTGTGAAGTCTCACTAATGCATAAACCTAAGGAAGAGACGCACTTGACAGGATTTCTTTCTGGTTTTACAATGGGGTTGCCTTACTTAATGCAATAAATGTTTTCTGCAGGTCTAAGGTGGGCTCTGTGCGTGGAAGGTAAATGCCATATGAAAAAAGCTCTTCTCACAGGCTTGGAGACCACCATAAGTATCCCTTCTTGTCCCCAGAATATATGAGATTCTAATGGTGTAGCCTTTACCACCAACAAGGGTGGCTTACATGGATGCCAATGCAAGCCTGGACTCCTTTTTTCCTTTGTTCTCACCATGCAGTGAAGCCACTCTAGTCTTGTAAGGGAAACTTCAGAAAAATTATCCCAGATTGTAAGTCCATCAATGAAGTTGACAGATAATTTGAGCATCCAAGAACAGGCATCTCGGCATCACTCCTGCCCTGTGGTTACAACCATCTGATGTCTCTTGTCTTGCTGTGGCCATTGTCTAACTTCAGATAACAGCTGAACACACCCGCCATCCCCAACCCCCACCCCCACATAATGCATACGCAGCTGAGCATGCTGTTTTCAGAAAAACAAAATCATTCCAGGATTTGGGTGAGGTGATTGCATAAACTTTGCAGAGCAACAAATGCTATTTGGTAGACTTAGAGTGTTTTCCCTGATAGCTCTCTCTAGAGACCTCAGAAAATTGTTGAAGGAGACTGTATGAAGATTTGCAGGAATGTACATCTTATCACTGATATTTGAGACTGATAGCAGTGAAATAACAGCTCATAAAAGTGCTTTTTTTTGTGCTCTGTTTCCACAGTTACTCAGAATAGACCAGTGTCAAGGGACCAACAGTACATGAAGATCCAGTTGCTGGAAGTAAAAATTAATCCAATTCAGGCGTGAAGTAAGGCATGAATTTTTAACAATAAAGCAAATTAATCACTGGAAATCACACTTGCTGAGAGATATTTTTCATCTCCAGGACTAGAGCTTAGTTGAAAAGAAGTGCAGAAGTGTTCAAGCATGAGCTACAAGCCCAATGCAGAAATTGCTGAGGCCGTTTCTTACAGGAATTTGCTTTCTGTCTTGTCTGTTCTCAGAAGCTCTGTGCCAAGTCATTAAGCTAAACAATTCCTAAGTATCACATAAGTGCTTTTAAAGATGTTACTTTAAAATAAAATACAAGCAAACCCAGACAAATTAAACCAATACTTGCTGGTTCACACGTGCTTAGGCTGATAGTGATACTTTCTGGTACATGAGATAGGGTACTCCTGTCATGTTTGAAGTGGTAAACATTGCACAAAATCTGGGACACCCTGCAGGAGACAAGTGGTGAGGTCAATCAGTTTAGGAAGCCAAACAAGGATAAAACCATTCACTTACTTATTTGGTAGGGCTGGTCTTATGTCAGCTTAGCTCTGTGATCAGGCTGGTCAAACAAGCCCCAATAGTGTTGAAAGAGAAGCGCCAAGCACAGCAGACTGGAAAGAGAGAACTAGGGCAGCTGGATAATTTCACCACTGTCTTCAGCACTAGCCAAAAATTATAGTTCATATATACCATACCGTAACCCTGAGAGCTGTTTTTTGTTAAGATGACAAGGTGGCCGCTTGAATCCTCTTCTTCTTCTCTTGTGGCAAAGATGAGTAAGAGCTGATGTTATTTTTGTTAGTATTTATTGTTTGTATTGTGTTGATGCCTCCTGGGTCATCCTGTGTGCGTATTAACCTGGGAATTCCACCCCCTCCCGTCCTTGTCCTATCTGCTTTTCTTGTGATAGATGTAACAGCTGTGAGTCCCACCCCTTAATTCTGGCAAGGTGGAACATATGTAAGACTTATCAAATGGTACAGCGTTCCAATACTACAAAAGTGTGGCAGAGTGTAAACACATAAACAGTTGGGGAGAACAGATTTGTTTCTGGAATTATCTGGGTCTCAAATGGATCCTCTTAGGCAGGAAAAAATGGTTAATTCTTAACCAGGCACAAAGGGACCTGGGGGTACTAATTGACAGGAGGCTCAACTTGAGCCAGCAGTGTGCCCAGGTGGCCAAGAAGGCCAATGGTATCCTGGCCTGTATCAAAAATAGTGTGGCCAGCAGGGCCAGGGAAGTGATCCTTCCCCTGTGCTCTGCGTTGGTGAGGCCACACCTTGAGTATTGTGTTCAGTTCTGGACCCCTCAGTTCAGGAAAGATATTGGGGGCTGGAGCAGGTCCAGAGAAGAGCAACAAGGCTGGTGAAGGGACTAGAACACAAGTCCTGTGGGGAGAGGCTGAGGGAGCTGGAGTTGTTTAGTCTGGAGAAGAGGAGGCTTAGAGGTGACCTCATCACTCTCTATAACTACCTGAAGGGAGGTTATAGCCAGGTGGGGGTTGGTCTCTTCTCCCAGGCAGTCAGCAATAGGACAAGGGGGCATGGGCTTAAGCTCTGCCAGGGGAAATTTAAGTTGGATATTAGAAAAAAATTCTTTACAGAGAGGGTAATCAGGCATTGGAATGGCCTGCCCAGGGAGGTGGTAGATTCACCGTCCCTGGTGGTTTTTAAACTGAGATTGGACGTGGCACTGAGTGCCATGATCTAGTAAACTGACTGGAGTTGGACCAAGAGTTGGACTTGATGATCTCTGAGGTCTCTTCCAACCCAATCAATTCTATGATTCTATGATTCCATTAACCAGGATAATTTCTTAAGCCTCCAGACAGCTTCATGGCAGAGACTAAGGGTGTGGGAAGGCCATGAGCAAAAAGCAGCAGGCCAGCAGGAACAGGGAGGAAGGAGTTTCTTAGGTGAGCTTCATAACTGGAGTAAAGGCATCAGTGCATCATCTCCCTTTTTCTGTGATGAGAAAGTACCAGAAGATAATTAATTGTAGGACACACTGTTTAAATGACTGCAATTATAATAATGCTTCAAAACTGAATACAATTCTTCAAATACTGCAGCTATACTGGACTGGATGGCTGTGTGATTTCCCAGTGTGCAGTACTGTCAGTTGTCATCTTGTTTTCCTAACTTTCCACTATTCTACCAGCTCTACTGTCTTGTTTTCTTACAGATAAAGTGTCACCCCTTGGGTATTTAGGAAAGTGCATATCTCAGCTGTTTTATTTCTCGGTTCAGAGTTAGAAACTGCCTCTACCCTTTTGGTATCTTTGTTTTGATCTTTCTGATTTCAGTATGTGTCAGCTCTGATCTTTCTCTGTTGAAACTATTTCTCTTTTTGAATAAAATGTCTGTTCATAGTCATGCTGAAAATGTGGTGTAAATTGCTAAACATGTTACATATATTTTCTTCATACCTTCTAGAGAACTGAAGCTTCAGGTTAGGAGATTTTTGATCACCATATAGGGTAATCAATGGTGTTGCAAGACCTGTAAGGTTATTTTGTATATAAAGGCTGATTTTTTTTTTTCTCGTTGTGAAGGAGATTGAGAGGTGACTTTAAAAGACACTGACATTGGCATCAATATCAGCTAATGCAGACCTCAGCTCCAGAACATAAAGCACAGTTTGCTTCTTCCCTGTGCAGCTATGGAAATGGTCTGTTAGGTCTATATAATCCTGTTGAGCACCATGGTACAGCACCATTCTAAGAGAGTATTTCTGATTTCTTCTTTTCTAATTTTAAAAGTGATATGTAGTAGTTAACTTCTTCAGTGGGTATATATTACAGCCCCCAGACCTGTATATGGCATGATTGCCACAGCCCTAATTGGACACCCACCCTAAGAGCAAATTCCAGGTTTTCTCTTGTGCCAGATATGTGACCTGTTGGACCTTTGATGAGTAAGGAAACCTGAGGCCCCAGAAAGTGGCAACACAAGTGGCTCGAGACACAGTGCATCTCTCTGTCATGGGCAAAAACTACCATCAGCCCTGAGCTGGATGGGCAAACCTCTCCTGGGACTGATGCACAGAGGCATGGTCTCTCCACACGGTAACTGGAGGGGATGCAAGTGCTTTGTGAGGTGTCTGCTCCTGCGCATCTCCCTCTCCCAGGCTTTTCCAGTCTGCTGGGCCATTCCTTGGTGAGAAGTCCTTCTCACCCACAACCACAGGGACTGTGTGGGGCACCCTGTGTGATGGGAGAAATGATGGTAGCAGAGAGGAGGAGGATCTCACGTGGCCAGCAGGCCCACTGTGACCCATCTTCTCAAAGGGAGCAAAGCAATGTGCTTACTTCCCTGAACCACTGAATCTCATCCACCTGAGTCCTTTCTTCAGCATTTCTTCAGCATCTGCTACTTCTTCCTTTGTTCTAGCAAGTCTTAGACTTAGGCTTTAGAAGCTAATTCACATGTTTTTAAAGTGTTTGCATGGAAGAGAGGGACATCAGCTACACTCCAAGGCTCATGTCCCATCAGAGTCTCTGTGATGGCACAGATGCAGCTCGCTTGGGACACTTGGCTCTGGAAGGTGAGTCTGACCTCAAGCAGCACTACTAAAGTCAGCCAAGATGACAGGATGCACCTGTAGCTGTCAAGTGTTGCTGTGAGGCTGGGAAAGGGGCACCTCAGTCCCAACAACCCAGCCAGCAACACACAGGCAGGAAACAAAACAGTTCATGGCTGGGAGAGTGTAGGCATCTCCAAGGATGAGTTTCTCAGGGATCCCCACAGCTCTGGGCTCTGCCTATCTGCTCTGTTGGAATCATAAGCTTCAGCAGAGTCACTGAAGGGCCAAGGGTCTTGTGGCAACTCTTCCTACCATACTGCATGCCTGGGCAACTGTTCCTGAATACAAAGACCCTTTTTCTCCCCTTCCCCAATGCCTTGTGGACACTAGCGACCAAAAAAAAACCTCCTAAGCCTCTGTGTATGATAACCCAGATTTCATATTTCCACACTGGGTTGAAAGGAAGTGCTTGCGGGGAAAACGTGTCCTACGGGTCTGGAGAGGCCAGAAGCCACCCAGCCTTCCCCACAGGCTAAGGGGGTTCCAGCAGACAGAACTCCTGGGATCAGCTCTGCACAGAGCTCTGGCAGCATGGCCAGCCATTGCCCCACAGAGAAGACTTTCTGCTCCCTGCCCTGCTGGTCTTGTAGCAGCCAGAATACAGAGAACAATGGAGGTACCCATGCAGCTATTAGGAAGTTCAGAGTTTGAATTGCCAGGCTTCTGATGGAGGGTGTGATGCCATTTCTTGTACATGGAAGGACTGGAACACAGAGGAACAGAGATGAGGTCAGAGCCCAGATCTGTAGGAAACCCCTCCTGACAGGACCGTCCCATCCAGCTCTTGCCATGGCCAGGAGGGAGCAGGGACAAACAGGATCAGCTGGAAGATACTGACTACAAATACCCCATTTGCCCTGAGATCTCTCCCTGCTCCCTCCACATCACCCATTGTCTGGGCAGGGAGCAGAGCCCTCTCCAGCCAGGGCAGGAATTGCATCTTCCTGCTCACAGTCTTTCCTCTTTCCTGCCTGTCCCAGCTGCTCTCATTCACCCTCACAGGTGACCAGGAGCTCTTCTTTCTCCTCCCTCCTGTGCTGCTCAGTGAGCCCTGGGAACACACAGCCTGTCATGGCCCCTGGAGGAGGCACGGGGGAGAGTTGGAGTGCTGCCAAAGTGAGCCATGTTCCTACCTTGCCCCAAAAAGTGCTTCCTACCACCACACAGTGCTAGCCTAAAAGACTGAGGGGACCCAGCTTGAAGGAGAACAGGATCTCTGAGAGGCTCAAGTCCTGGCCACAGGCTGCTTACTTGCTTCAGATTGGAGGCACAATTCTCCCCTAAAAAATCCAGCATAGGAGCATAAGCCTGCACATTTGTCATGCCCTGAGTGGGCATGATGTTGGTGTTTGCTACGCTGTAGTCTTCTTCATTTATTTATCTTTTGACATGATCTTTTATTAGGACTAATTTTAAGATTAGATCTCACCCACTGCTTTGGTAGTTTATACACAAATGTTCATAGTCTGCTTTTCATGCCAGGATGTGAAAGACATTAACCACAGTTCAGCACAACCTGCTTCTCATCATTTCAGCTTATGTGTGGAGGAGGAGAAGATCCCTTCTCTGCTGGTCTTTCTTGAGCCTTTGAAGACCACTTCTCTAATGTGAAGTATTTCAAGGACTGCAGGCAGGGCAGAGCATCAGTGAGAGAAGAGTATAGCTCTACTTGTTCTTTGCCATGACACTGACAGGTCTAGTCAGACCAAGGCACCTTTCTTTCACTGGGGGAAATAGCATTTAGGCTGATGAAGTAAAAAAACATGAACCTGAGAAAATCTGCATTGGACCTTCTCATGAAGTTCCTACTTGGTTGACAGAGGTCTTTACTTTCCAGGGTGGCTTGCTGAGATGTCTCAGATGCAGTTCCTGTTGTCTAATAAAATTATGAAATTTCTCATTCTTATGCTGCCTTTTTAGTATTTGGTTTTTTACGTAAATCCAGGGATTTACCCAAAACTGATTAAGAGACACACTGGAAAACATTGGTTTCTTCAGTTAAAAAGTGAGAAAAAATTGGTTTTGTTGACTAACAAAAGCCAAAGGCAGATATCCTATCCTGCTAAACTCTGGTCCTGTTGTGATGAAGATATAATACGCACACTGTAGTTTTTCAAGGTGGTGAGTGGAAACTGAGCTTCAGAGCTATTTGCAGATAGGCTGTTTCTGCTATGGAGCAATACTGTGCATTTTCAGTACTCAATGAATGCTCCATAATGTGTTGTAGCCCATTTCCTGGTCTTTAAAGACACATCATTCTTGCATTGCAGTTAATAGTCTGTTTTGCCGCTGTTACTGCTTCTCTAGTAACAATCCACACAATCCTGTGGTAAAAACTTCCTGCAGGACCCCAGTCAGTGTGCCAGTGGGGACTGATAAAATCAGTCTGTGTCCATCTTTGGATGTGCCCTTCAGGACACAGTTATCAGGAGTGTGATTCCGGTCTATGTGCTGTGATTATTTCCCTGTAATTGCTGGAAATCACGCTCATGGAACTCTAGGTGGAATACTAGTCTCCAGTTTCCAACAACTCAACAGAGATACCAACAAACTGAAGCAAATCCAGAGGAGGGAAACAGATGGATGATGGACCTGGAGCATAACATATATGGAAAACCTAAGGAAGACAGGCTTGCTCTACTGCGGAGTAGAAAGCTAAAGCCCCAAGGAGCACAGTAGAGAGATAAGAGACAGGCACTATTCACTAGTTACAGGAAGGGAAATTTCAGCTGAATGTAAGATGAATTTCACTATGAATGTGGTGCAACACTAGCCTGGGGGCCAAAAGAGGCTGTGGGTTCTCTATTCTTGGAGAATTCAGCAAGATCCCAAGCAACTTAGACCAATTGCTTTTGCTTTAGGAAGGAGCTGGACAAAGAGGCCTATAAGGGTATTTTCCCATCTAAATTATTCCATGACCTCATTTTATAGCACCTGAACTAAGCACCATGCAGAATGTTAAGGTGGCTTACAGAGGGAGAGCAACTTTACAATTGCATATAAAATGGCTCTGGACACCTATGCTGTACATCCGTTGTATTCGATCTCTAGCAAACAAATAGATTTTTTAGTACAATTATCCTTAAATCATGAAAGTCTGTATCTCTAATATATAGGTCTAATGACCACCCAGGTAAATCAGGGAGACAGCATATACATCAATAAAGGCCTTTCATAATGGATGAAGGCAGAAATAATGATAAGTAATGTTTAGTCCCTATCTCTGCTTTGCCTATTTGATTATTTTTGATTTAGATTCTTGTGTTTTCAGGTAGCATGTCAATGTTCTATACGACAGCAGGTATAGTTGCCTAAGTACATGTAAAATAATTTCAGTCTGCATAAAAGCTACTTTCTTAGCCTAAATCATTTGCCAGTATATACTTTTTTCCTATCCTTTGCTTTAGAGAGCACCTGAAAGGCAATACTAGAGATTAGATCTTCAGTGTAAGTACATAATAAAAGATATTGTCATATTGTTTAAACTAGCTTGAAATTTTTTTTTTTCTGAACTTATGTGCTTCAGTAATCTTTAAATTTTTGAATGGAATATTGTAATACCAGTTAAAAATAATGTCTTACTTAAAGAACATCTTTGCAAAAGGCAAATAGTTGGCTGAAAAATGCTGTGGGGACACATTCAGGTGTGGTCCATTGTTCTCAATGTACGTATCACTTTAGCGGATGCTACATCTCATTAGACACGCATTTTTTTATTTTCCAAATGCTGCAGTCCAAAAGAATAAACCAAATAAGTTAAAACAAACTGAGAGGCAAAGCTCTATTAGTCTTCTTCTTCCATAATGTTACATGTTGCATCTGAGCCTTCTCAAACAAATGGTTGGAAACTACCCTGCCCCACAAAATATATACATTTATTTTCTGTTTTCCTAGCCTTTCCCCTCCATAGGTCTTTAGAAAAAGAACAATTTTTTATTCACAAACCCTCACACCTAGGTAGTGTTAATATCCCCAGAGTGTATATATAATTGTGGATAAATTCAAGTAGACCAGGTAATGGAGTTCTTCTTTTAGAACTCAATGACAGAGCTAAAAGATCATAGAATCATTAATGTTGGAAAAGACCTCTAAGACCATTGAGTCCAACTGCTAACTGAGCACGACCATTTTTACTGCTAGACCATGTCCTGAAGCACCACATCTACATATTTTTTTAAACACTTCCAGAGACGCTGACTCTGCGAGCAGAGCTTGAGGTCATTTCCTCTTGCCTTATTGCCAGTAGCCAGGGAGATCAACCCCCATGTGGTTACAGCCTCCTTTCAGGTAGTTGTAGAAAGCAATAACGTCTCCCTGAGCCTCCTCCTCTTCAGGCAAAACACCCCCAGCTCCCACAGCTACTCCTCATCAGACCAGTGCTCCAGACCCTTCTCCAGCTCTGATGCCTTTCTTTAAACACGCTCCAGCACCTCAATGTCTTTTGTGTAGTGAGGGGCCCAGAACTGAAAAAAGGACTCGGGGCATAGCCTCACCAGTGCCAAGTACAGGAGGACAATCCCTGTCCTACCAGTCACATTATTGATGATACAGGTCAAGATGCCATTGGCCTTCTTGGCCACCTGGGCACACAGCTGGCTCATGCTAAGCCACTATTGACTAGCACCCCCAAGCCCTTTCCTGCTGGGCGGCTTTCCAGCCACTTTTCCCCCAGCCTGTAGTGCTGCCTGGGGTTGTGACTCAAGGGCAGGACCCGGCACTTGCCTTGTTGAACCCTGTTGGACCAACCCTGCCTCCCTGCTTTGGAATGGTAAATTTTCACTGAGAATAAGACTATTTTTCATAGGCTAAACGATATTTAGGATTCACAGCTGTCATTGCTCCAATCAAGGGCTAACTCAATGAACTAAGTAACTCTTTACTTAAAGTAGCCTACCAAAGAAGATTTTCAGGTAGTATCAAACAGCACCAGTGCTTAAAAGAGATGCATAGAATAAAATGGCCTGATTTTGTTGTTGTTGTTGTTAAGAAATTATTGATCTCAAATACCATGCTACCAGTGTGTCTTTGTTGATGTCCTTTCCCTCCAGCCCATGTGAGAAACAGAAGGCACAGTTCCTTCCACTTAGACTATACAGTTAATAGCACCTTTGAGAAGGAAGTTTTCTGCTGCTTCAAGCCTTGGATTTGCTGTTATAACTGCAAGGGGCTTTCTGTTACTCTGTATCTCAATTTTTTTATTTTTTTTTTTGATTCCCACCTGTTAATTTTAAATTAACATTGTACCCAACTACCATTTCATAGAAGAACAAGTAGCAGCAAAGCTTATGTGTAGTTTGGATATCTAAATGTGTTTGCATAATAATAAGATATAAAGGTACTCACATACACAATTATCAAACCTTCTTTGACTTCAATACAAGATACTTATTTGATCTAGTGAGATATTTTAGGAGATCCCTTTCTAAGGCTACCAAGGTTTCCCTATCAATTTTTGCTGTATATGTTAACTGAAATGTTTTTAGTCCTTTACTTTGCACATAGGGATTGAGAAGATGTGCTGTAAATAAGACCAAAAATGGAAATAACACAGTTTTGTGCACTTGTCTTTTACTCAAATTGAGTATTTTTTTAGTAGAAAGGGGAAAAACAGGAAAGGCACTGACTTCCTTAAGATACATAATTCTGAGCATAAAGGCAGTTTCACTGTTGACCGCAGGACTGGCTTTACACTAAAGGTCTTCTTTGGACTGGAGCTTGTACAATTAGATTTCTTCAACACAAGTCCTTTCTGGTGCCACTGGCATTTAGCATTTTCATGCAAATGACACGGAGGATAAAACTGCATACTAACTTTAAGATCACTAAGCAGATTTGGTGTACCAAACACAGTGCAAAGAATAATAATTATCAATGACAGGAGTGAACTGTGATTTCTTCCCACATTGTGCAATGCTATTACGCAATATTCCTCCTCTTAGCATGTAATTTCTTCCCACATTTTACATTACTTCTATGCAACATTCTTCCTCTTAGTATGATACTGTTTTTTTCCAAGATTTTTCCACAAATACAGTATTTTACGAAACAAAAAGAAGATACATTGATGCATGATCAAATGTTCAAATTGAGGAGATTAAAAGCTCTGAATGCAACTAGAGTCACATTTGGCAATATATATAGAGAGGTATTTAACTGCATGTCTTCATCTTTAAAAAACAAAATACAGATAATCAGCAGCACAGTGCATTTGGGAAACATGCAGCTTGGAAATTGTCCCAAGTATGGGCTTTCCTCATTCTGAGTTTTGTGCTGTCTTCTGTGTACACACATAAATGGTTTTAATAGCAGTACAGCTCACATAATCATAAAGTTATGTGGGGTCTGAGAAGAGACAGATCTGTTCGAACTGTTAAGTTTCATTCAACATGATTTTCAAAGAAGAGAGGTGAGAAACTAGAAATGTCCAAACTATTGATATGGCATTTATTATTATTTGTCTAACTGAGCCTTTTGTATTAATTGTTTACCCAGACTGTGCTGTGTGGCTTCTATAGATGGTTTATGTCTGGTCAGTTTACCAACAGATAGGTGTGTATCTGGAGAAGAGCTCCTTTTGAAAATAGCTATGAGCCTGATTCAGGACAGATTTTTTGGTAAGTAGCAACACCTAAAGGAAAAAGAAGGTCAACATTGGAATAATTTGTATATATTCTCTCTCTTTAAGCCGTAATTATGGGAGTGTTATAACTGCAGATGGTGAGGCACAAAGAGATGACAGATCCTGCACAAGTGTGTGCCTGTTATTTGGACATCACAGCAAACTCTGCAAAGTTGCAGGATTTCTTAGGCTTTTTATGAGATACAAAATCTACAAGAAAGCAGTAAACATGTGATTGTAAGTGTAGAATATTTGCTGTAATAAAAATATTTACTGAAAACAAAGCAATGAAGATATTTACAAACATACAGTCTTTTATCCCAGAGACTTATGGCATTAAAACTGCATGCAATTACAAGGAAAATAACACGGTGATAATTTGAAAACAATGAAAAAATTGAGGCATCCTGTCCCCAATCCTCCTAAGCCTAAGATCATAGCTTCTCTTTACTACCTGAAGAATAATACTGAAAGATTCATCATAGATGAAGGTCACACCCTTGATCATTTACAGAGAATCCATCCAGGATTTGCAGAACAGCACACTGAATGCCTCCTCTGCTGAAGCATGCTGCTAAACAATACTTCCTTCCAGTGAAAGGACCCTTTTCTAATTTGTTCACTGTGCAGAAAACTGCTTCAGTAGAACAGCAAACTTGGCATCTCTCCACCATCTCTCCCATATTTTTTCCCATGTTGTGGTTGGGAGGTTGTATAACAAAATAATTTGAAATGTTGCCATAGTCCATGCAACTTCTCTACAGTTTCTCTCCATGAAGCCTATGTCTTGGGAAACATCATTGGAAACTGTGATCATCTGTGGAACTTGAGCAAGCTGGACAATCTGCTGTCAGAATTGGAGATATTTTAAGTATCTGTGTCTGCACAATCACAGACCTCTGTCCAGTACATCTGCTCACCCAGTATTAGAAAATGAGTATCTGCGCTCCTTGCAGACACCGAGATAATGTAGTTTCATTACCACCTCTTATCTTGGAAAGCTAGTTACATGAACTGAGCTTTTAGAGTCCCCAGTGTGAAAAGGCTCAGTCTGGACCAGAATCCATTGGTTTGTCCCATGTGAGGACTGCTCTGCTTACAGCCTCAAGAAACACAGGTTTGTGACAGACTGCTAATGATCACCAGCTGAAGATTTCAGGGCCAGCAAGGACAATAAGGCCACCTCATTATCAAGCTTTGTGTAATGCAGGGTCGGAGGACCTCAGATAGTGAACAACAAGCCCTTATCTTTTCTGTCTGGACTTCCAGATCATTACCAGAGGTTAACATGGGTGACCAGAATGTCATTCCCCAAGCCACTGACATCCACGACAGCTGCATTCCTTAGAATAGGAAGGGAATGACACAGTGCTGGCTATTTGCTAAATCGAATGCCTGCCTAATGTTGGACTAGCTGATCTCCAACAACTGCAGATGACCTCTTACTGTCAGAGGACACAGGGGGATGGCACCAAAAATACTAGACAGAGCATTTTTGTAAGCACACAACAATGAAAACAGAAAAAAGATAAATTTCTCTTGATCTCTAAATTAAAAAGGCTATTCTCTTTTTTTAAGCACAGCGTTGGTCTCCTGTTTGAATAGCAATGCATTTTAAAACTACATTTCACAGCAAATAGAGCTTTAATGAAACTCACTATGCTTCAGATTAAAGGGAAACCCCATAGAATTTTCCCAGCCTGTTATTGTAGAATTATTGTGAAAAGAATTACCTTTAACCATAGCAGATAGAAACAGAAATGACCCAACAGTACTAACATTTTTTATTAATTCCCATTTACTTCTTAGTCACAAGAACTACTTAAACTTTCTGCTGGATGAGAAGAGAAGTAAAACACAGCACACTGAGTTGTGAAGGACAGCACATGGAAGAAGACAGATGACTCTGGGTCATACTCCAGTATTAAGTTCCTGAGTAACCTTGGGTAAGTCATACAGAATGATTCTTTCCACCCAGCTATCACTACAGTAATGTCTAATTAAAACTAATTGTGTAAATTATGCCTGAAGAGAGGCGTAATTCACATGTACTTTAGTTGAGTTGTATGCTCTTCTGAAGATAATGATCCTCTCTCTCTCCATTTACCACAGAAGAAAACTACTGGCTCACTTAAATGTTTCCTTTTTGCCTTATCAGATACAGGTAACATTAATTTAAGTATTAGTTAGATGTATTTTTTAAACTATGTTTAAGTTGATTATCTATAAAACCATGTGTTTAAAATGTAGTTATTCTTCTTTTCATCTTGTCTTCTACAGCTAAATATTCAGCTTTTTGGAGATGGGACTCAGTATGTGCATGCAGTACCTCACCACACAAAAATCCTAGGGTTTAAGCCCTTTCCTTGACTCTTGTGATGGGTATTGTCTTAAGTCTCAGGTTCTGTAGTCCAGTGGTTACGCTACAGTCTAAGTTTTTCCTTCAAACAGAAGTAAGTTTATTTGTTGGTGGAGGTGATTAAAAAGTAAATTACCTGAAAGAAAACTAACAAGAGTTTAGATCAGATCTTTCACTTCTTTTATTTTATTTAATCCCTTGGGTTGGAAATAATGTAATACAGATACAATAGCTTTCAAATGCCTCCTGGCCGTGATGAACTTTCTACTGTATGTTCTCAAATAAGTGGATTCCAGCACCTGTTTAGAGTCAGAGTAGGCATCTGATTAAGAATACGTTTTTGGAACAATTTTTTTTCTGTTTGAGAATTTCCTCTTGAAGTACTTTTTTGAATGTCACAAAGAAAGGAGTTCCTCTGCCTGCTATCAATGTCAGATCAGCAGGGTCTTAGTGTCACCACTAGTTGGGGGGAAAGACCATGTCATTGCAATAAACTGTCCATATAGATGACATAATATGGTATGTGCCCTGACATAAACACAAGACATCTTGTGGGAACATATCTGCCTGCAGAAACAGCTTCAGGAGTCCCAGCAGCCGGCAACCTCCCCTCTGGTCCACAGCTAGTGGAGCCCTGTTGCAGGCATCGTGGCAGGATATACAAATCCAGTGCATTCTTTAGAGGCATCTTGAGGAATGGATCTCCCTTGATGAAGAGAGAAACTCCATGAAAATAAAATATTTTTACCCCTAGTCTGCTTCCTTTAACATCTACATACTCAGTTTATTGCCCGTGGAATGCCTGCACAGATGTTTTCACCTGCTTTTGCAGTGGAACCCACACAGAGAAAAGTGTGAGCTGACCGCAGTTCTTCTGTGTGCACCAGCAGCAGACACACACCTCTTGCACCACCAGGGCTCAGCTGCCCAGACAGTAAGAAGCTGTAGTAGGTTGACCCTGGCTGGATTCCAGGGACCCATTAAATCCTTCTGCAACTAGGCAAAACGGAGAGTGGTAACAGATAAGGACTAGGAGAGATTCATCCACTTACCACCTTTATGGGCAAAAACAGACTCAAAGTGAGATAATACCTAAATTTATTACTAACAGGATAAAAGCTAAGCTAAAGAGTGAGAAATAAAACAGTCTTAAAACACACACCACACACACTTTTCCCCCCCACCCCTCCTTCTGTCCATGCGGGGTTACAGTCAGTTGTGGTTGCTGCTGCTTGTGATGTGAGTTCTACCACCCCTTGGGGTCACTCATCNAACCTGCTCCAGCATGGGTGTGCCTCTCCACGGGTCCACAGGTCTCCTGCAGGATTCTGCTCTATCCTGAGTCTCCCACAGGGTCACAGCCTCCTTTCAAGCATCCACAGCTCCAGCATGGGCTCCTCCATGGGCCACAGGGGGGTCTCTGCACTGCAGTGGTCCTCTATGGGCTGCAAGGGTTTTAGTTCTGAGTCCTTCCCCTGCTCCATGAGGTGCCTCCTCCCCCACCTCTGCAGCGACCTTGATGTCTGCCTGTTATCCCATGTGCTCGCTCTCTGGAATTTCTTCCGAGCAACAACCCTCCAATTCTTAAATATGTAATCACAGAGGTGTTACTATGATCTCTAATTGGTTCGGCCCTGGCCAGGAGCCGGATGTCCTTCCTAGGGCCAAGTGTCATTGGCTCCTATGGGACGGGAAGTTTCACACAGCTTCTAACAGAAGCCACTTCTGCAGCACCGCACCGCCCCCGCCCCCTACAGAGAAAAGATTTCAGCTATCCAGGACAGAAGTTGAATCCCAAGTTTGATTTATTATTTTTGTCACTTCTTGCTGTGTGGAATATGACACTATAAACATTAAGCCCTTTAGAGCAAGGCCTATCCTTTTCATCCTTAGTCAGTACATCCCTATTCATGGCTGGAGTTTCTCTGTGTTACCCACAATGTAAATAAGAAGTAAGTGATGTCTGTGTACCAGCAGCTGAGGTTTTTAGGGTGATTATGTCTTTAGTTCATAAAGAATTGTGGAATCTTCTCTTTTTAAATAGCACTTCATAAATCTCAAGTCATGTATTTTTCAGAATTTTACCCATTTTTTAATGTTGTTCTGCAGTTTCAGGTATGAATGATGGCAACCATTCTTATCCTAAATTGATCTGTAGATAAAACTCTGAATGCTACACAACTTGCTGGAGGGGTAAAGATTAAGGACACCACGCACCCGTGGTCAGCTGAAGCCACTGTGACAGTGATGACACTCAAAATCCACAGCAGGCCATGACCTAAACCTGACATAAGCCATGGATGACCAAGACACCCCCAATCCCATGGCCACAGTCCCCAGGTACTGCTCTGTCAGAGGTACCTGATACCTTCTGCCCCAGGTTTACTTTTATGTCATATGAAGTGGAAACCCAGCATTCATGAACTCACATTTGTCAAGAGTCAGCACTGAGCCAGCCCCCATGTGGATACGAGCCAGTGCTGGTGCAGAACAGGAAGATAAGTAAACTATTATTCAGGGAAAGAGACAGAACTGAAGGATCCTAAGCTTAAAATAACTCATAGGACACAGACATATCAGCGAGCTCAAGAGTTAGAGCTGGCATAGATCCTGCCCACGTCTGATCTTTGATGTCCCTTCCAACCCAAGCCATTCTATGATTCTGTAACACACAGGATAAAGGTGAAAAAAAAACATTATAACAACGTTCCATAAGTGGTTTCATAATACTAGACAAAAATGTGTAGGTCTGTTTATAACGCTTATCCTCAAAGTCAGTCTTCTGTCATGTACTTGTTCTCTAGCAGTTTAGCATGGTCACTTCAAGTGGAGACCCTTAAATAATCAGGATACAAGCAGGAACCTCCACTTAAAGCTAAGGCTTTTCAATAACCTTTGAATTGTTTTGCAAATGTCTAACTCTGCTGCTGGTGATTGAGAAAGGAAAGATTTAACAAGTTCAGTTAAACCAGTTGAAAACAGCAGCTCCAAGCTGTTTACGTGGCCTAAATGAGACAGAACAAAGGAAGATTTAGTAGAAGACAGGATGGAAGAAATTCTAGTCTTTTACAATTAAATCTGTACACCACAAGAAAGTTGTATATATTTAGCATATTGGTCCCATCAGTTCATATACGGCAAAATTCAGCTGAAAGTATGTACAATTATAACTCCAGGCATTACTGAAACTGCCATATTAAGGTAAAAATTTACTTGATGGGGTAAATTGCAAGCAATACAGACACCGCACGTGAAACTAGGAAGCAGCAATGCACCCTTAACTTTGGCCAGAGCACAAGGAAACTGTGCCTGGCTACATTCCAGGTTTTCCCCTGCAATATACTGTATTTCTTGGGCTCTTGAGTGCCAGGGATGACACCCGTGTATATTACACTAGCTCCTGCTCCTTTATTACCACACCAGGAGCACATTTTTTCCCAGAAGAAACAAAAGTTGGGGCAAAGCTTCCTAAGGTTTTGTTTGCTGACAGGGCTTTCAGTCATACTAAAATTGTTACCCAAAAAGGGAATGTTGCCTCTGAAGTACCAAAACCAATATATCAGTACTTGGCAATAGGGAAGGACAAATGTCACATGACATGTATTTAATTAATAAAAATACATACATAAATGAACAAACAGCTCCATGGACTGAATTTTCCTATTAAAATTTAAAAAAAAAAAAAAAAAAAAAGGAAAATTACTTTTTTCCCAAATATGACTTGTTAGTTTTGTACAGTTTATTTATGAAGACCACACAGTTGTATCCTGGAATTTTATGAATTATATATATGAAAGTTGAAAAACACTTCTTACTGCTGAGTTTGTTCTTGTAACATTCCTGGATAAGTCATATCAGGATTAAAGGAAATCATGCTAAACTAGTTACCTTAGTAACAGCAGAAACTAGTTGCTAAGTTTTGGGGAATTATTTGTTTTCTATCTTCCTGGTAGTTCTCAACTTCAGCAGACTTAAAAAATATTCCTTCTACTGTCTCTTTTGAAGGCACCTCAATGAACTTTAGAAAGGAATATGTTTGGCATAGGTAGTTTATTTTTACTAGCACATGGAGTGATGACCATTGCATGCTGGTGTTCATTGGTCATGGCTTGGTATATTAGTGTTGTTTTGACATAAAACTCTAAGGCAAGACATTACAGATCTACCCTACTCTATCGCTGATAAGATGCAAAGATGAAACGGGAGTGCAGTAGCTCAAGGCTTCCTGTGTTGAATAGGAGAGTCATGTTTATACAGGGAGTAAAACATCTGTGAGAAGAGTGAAGTTACTGTCATTAACTCCAAACCAAATCACTGTGCAGGTGCTCCAAATGCTCAGTGTCAGGTAGCTTAGGAAGGTCACCACCAGGAAAAAAGGAATGATAGAAGACAGGTTTTCACTGAGTGAAGATTACTGACAGAAGATTTTGCACTTATACTATGAACTTGCTTTCAAACTCATTTACGTTAAAAGTTATGCTGAATGTTGTTGTTGAGGGCTGCTGTCACGGAGAAGGATGATGGTTTGGCTCTGGAGAGTGACAGCTGGACTGTTGAGTGAAATTTAACTAAGCGCTGATCTCACTGGCTAACATGAAAAAAAGTAATTTAGTCTAGGGTCAAGGATCTCATTTTTACCTCTGTGAAGTAGATGAATACTTTTGAGATTCCTTTCTCTTAATGTGACTTTCCCAACGTTTAAAAACTTCAAACAAAAATACGACCTTAATTGTCATATTGCCTTAAGCAGTCCATTGAACTTTGCATCTCAATTATTCTTTCAGCAAAATGATGATACTTGTATCTACTTGACTCCCTGAATGATTGTGAGAATAAATTATTGTTCATAATCAGCTTGCAGGCTGAAAAAGGATGCCTTTTAAAAATTAAAAAGAGTAAGGGAACAGTTAATGTTAACATACAGGAAAACAAGGGCAGAAGGAGGAAAACGTCACAGTTAAAATTTGCTTCTCCAGGTGTGCTTTCCACTGTTTCCTCACCCAGAATAAGTAGTCATTTCAGGACAAAAAAGACCAGGCACATGAAAACAATGCTAACGCACTTCTTGCAGAATTTCCAGTGCTGGCCAGTACTGCAACAATGTCTGCTCATGGCTCATCAGGATCACTGTGGGAAATGCACACGAGAGCGGGGGATTTTTATACAAGGCAAGGAAGAGAGGGCTGCTTATTTGTTTGCTCTTGCTTAACATGGGCTTGTGCGGTATTCTTCCCAGACCTTCTTGAACACACCCTGGTACCTGGGGGCACTTTCATATGGAACAGTTATGAAATACTGTGGTTGATGCAGTTCTGATAAGAAGCTGTAGTAATTTATAAACTGCTGAACTCTGTAGATAGCAATACACTTGGTAATAGGAAATGGGACATAGTTGCTTCACCTGTGCAATTAGTAAAGCAAGTCTCTGCATGTTCATACATCCTTGTACAATCAAGACATGGATAGAGAGATCCTATGGTCACCTGGGCTCATCAAAAAGCCATGGTGACAGTAAGGTATCTGAAGGCACTGGCCAAGATAAAAGAGCACAGAATGCACTACCTTCTGACAGTCAAATCCTTAAAACCTGTACTGTTGTGTAAATAATTACAGCAGTGACAATGCTTGGCTGTTGGTGTGAAGGGCATCATGTGGTTATTCTCAGGCTGAGATGACTTTTTGCCTCCGTACAGAAAGGTCTTCATTTTCTAAAATGTCTGTCTATTCGTCAAGATAAGGAGCTCCAGGAAGGCTGGACCTCTGCCTACAATCAAAATCCGATAAAGTGAAATACATACAGAATAGTAGAGAGAAATTAAAAGCTTTATAATCTCATCTTGACCCAAAGTTTTTCTCATGTCCATCAGGAAACAGCTGTTACTTAATTTTTTCGAAGGACTGAGTTAAACTGCTTGTGAATAGCATTTCTCCTGCTCCTTCTTCCCTCTGCTAGATCCAAGGAATTGAATCTGATTGAAACTAAAATGCATGGTCTCATTGGCTGTAAACTTCAGATCAATGCAGTCAGGTTCTGCTTAATCACTGCCAAAATTCACACTATTTGAATTCATGTGATCTGACAGCAATACAAATTAGCTTTTTTTCTAAGAGCTAAGATTGCAAAATATGTTGCATAAATATGATCATCTTACTTCCAAGAAGGTTTTTCAGAAATCCACTGTGTATATAGAAGAAGAAGGCATTAAAATAGTGTTATAGCAAAACAGTGTTAGTACTAAAATTCCACTGACCGTCTTGAGGGTCTTAGAACACCATGAGAAAGCAAGACTGGGTATGAATTTGAGAAGTTTCTTAATGATCTTTAAAAGCATGACTCTAAAGACACACAGACTACATAATTCTAGTACTTGGGTTAATGTTTGTACATTAGGAAAAGCTTGTGGGAGGTTGACAGCAAGTGTGATCTACATTACAGAAAACCACAGCCCTGACAGGACGAATATAAACAAAATCCCTTCTCAACTGCCTGCAAGTCAGTACAGCATGTCAGTCCTGTTGTGCAAAAATGAGGTTTTTCCAGATGTGATATACTTATAAAAAAAGACAGAATTAAAATTTTAAAAGCCACACAAATGGGTATAAGTTGGAAGAAAAAGTTGGAAAAACATGCTGAACCTTGGGAAAGGAGGTAGAAGTTTGTTTTTTCTGCCTTGTGTGTTGCTGATGGTGTGGCTGGCACTGTGTGCATCAGAATCACAGCCATTAGAGATACACAAGTGTACACTGCAGATATTCTCAGTAAAGCTCTTAGCCAGTAATGACTCCTAGTGCTGCACTTCATTACATATCAGCAGAAATACGTAATTCTGTGAGCCAAACATTCCTGCACATTGCTGTGCCAGCAGGCCACTCATTCATTTCAGTGAGAAATCCAACTTGAAAACAGGGATCAGTGCTTGTGTTTGGTAAGCTGCACACACAGTGCTTATTGCAAGTGAGATACACACATTATACCATGCCAGTGTGGCCCAAACCCACACAGCACATGGCTGTGTTCTCTTGTGCCACCTATTTTTCTGAACAACATTCTTACATATTTTGGTGACTGTCAAGGTTTATGAAGGTCTGCACCTCTCTGACTTTATCCACTTTTCCTGTTGCCAACCCAAGCTGAACAAAATTTTACCTGGTCATTTGTTTTAATAATAACCTTTGCTTTTTATTTTACTTTATCACACTCTAATTTCTTCCTCTTTTTGGTATGCGTTATCTGTGTTCTCAGCTATGTTGGGTGCTATTTTTGCTCCTTTACAGCAGATTTAAAGCAAGAGTTACAATAAAACTCCTCTATCAATCAAGGAGAGGATTTTATCCATGCAAGCACTTCAGAAGACTGATCTCTGAGCCACAGACCTCCTCAGAAACCCTGCCTTGCAGAAGATTAAGGCTGGGATGGTGAGGAAGCTGGAACAAGCTGCATGCACTGAGGAGGGTCTAAGCAGACCTGCAGCATGTAGAAACATGACAGGAGGCTTTCTGGACTTCATCTAGTCCTCCAGAAGAGTTTACAGCTACCATGAACTTCTTTTTACCTGGTCTACATCTATGGCAGACAATCTCAGACCTGTATTTTAAGTATGGCTTACCATGTACTTCATTTTACTGTCATTTGTATCACTAAGTCTGGAATCCCTCGGATAACTCTCTTTAGAAATCAAGGGCCTGCAAAGGCATCTCAAATAGGAAGTAAGAGAGATGAAGTTGGACTGAAGTGGAAAAATTACTGGGTCATATAACAAAGTTCAGGCATTGCAGACTCTTGACCGTTGAACAGGAACACTGCACAAGTCAAGTGAACTGCTGGAAATGTTAGCATTAAACTCTAGTGAGTGTGAGGGCACAAGGGTCTATGTGTTGCGTCAGTAAATGCATGTATAAGGTTCTAAAAGGGACCATGGGCAACAAGAGAGGTGCGTGAACAACATGGTCACTGAGGAGAGGTAGGTCTTGAGGTCCTCCAGGCTCTGAAGGTCAGATTTGCTCTTTGAAAACCTGACTATTCATTCAGCTTCAAAGCATCTGCATCAGACACATCAAACAAATTATGCCAAGTCTCTTGTTCACTTTTGAAGTACTCACTCTCATGTTTTAAAGCAGGCATTGCCTTTCATCTTACTTCAAGCTCATTTCGACTCACTTTCCTGTGATAGATCTCCTTTGGCAGTGGGATGGGAGTGATCTTCTGAGAGGAGAGAAAGAGGAGCAGATTCAGTGCAGGATGTCCTCTACAGGACAGATGTGGGGCAGCACAGCCAGGGTACAGTGTATAGAAAGGCCCTGCAAAGTCAGATGGGCACTTTCCTCTTTTACCCACATATGAAAGGATTGAGGTTCATGAAAAAGAAAATTAGGAGGAGTGCATAGCTAGTACAGCACACTGAAATGAACAAAGTATTTAGGGAGGATTTACTCTGCTCATGGACATCCCAGATAATAAGCATATGGAGGCTGAAAGTTGAATCCATAGACAGTTATATATGGCACAGTGTCATATGTAGGTATGTGTGGCACTTGTGATATCAGTGTTGCTCCTTGTATTACCTCTGGAGATGTTCTCCTGGTGCCCCTTTGTCACTGAATATGAGCCTAGTTCTTGCGTGGAAAGGGATTTTAATGTGTTGTTTCCTTTGCAGTTCAAAAGAGGATACAGTGTCTCTGCACCTCTGTAGATAAACATAGTGCTTCATAACAATGGGAAAGCTGGCTGTTAGACACATTCTCATTCAATAAAATAGGTCGATTAAGAAAATAAGAGAAGTACAGCAAGCTTTGGGACTAAAGGGGGAAAGCATTTGAGACGTATATCAGAAAATAACTGTGTCATTTAGATATTAAACAAAGAAACAATGTGTTAGAAGAAAATTGTTCTTCATGTTTATCTCTTAAAAAGAAGCCTCAGTTCGTAGGAGCCAGAAGATAGGAACCACTCTAATGTTACCAACTTTCTTAGAAAGTATAACAAAGCGATTTTCTTCTAATGAAAACATTTTTTAAAACACTTCAGTAAACAGAATCAGCAAGCAGCCTAAGGCTGTTGTAACAAATATTTAATATTCCTTGTGTCCTGAAACTATTTTTTTTGCTGTTTACAAAGCTCTGTAAATCTGCTGAGAAACATTTCACCACTCAACCAATGCATCCACTGAAACTGCATTTACTTTTAAGTTGGGATCAAACAGAAGAACCCACTAGTGGTCAGTGAAAATGGACACAGAAGTTGCTTTCTTAAGAAGGGCATGATTTAAAAATAATGTTGTAATTTTGAAACTTTTGCATTTCTGAGTACACGGCAACTACTTGCATTCTTATTTACCAGAATTATCAGAGCAAAATTGATTCAGCTACTGTGCTTAAATGAGTTTTATGCTCTAGTATTTTTTATTTGTTATCTTGCTGTAGAGATACTATGAAATGGATTTCTGATATCTTTATACTCCATGGTATTAAAACTAAAAGTTTTAGTTGTAACTTTAGTTTCTCCTATTTAATGCCCCATCTTTATTTATCATATTTGTAGTACATGACTAGAAACTCCTTGAGGAACAGTCTGGTTTCTTTGTAGTACCACAGAACATACAACACACTTAAAGTAGAAGTGAAATGAAATTATAATAAAAAATCTAGAAGATTTTGCATGCATGTAGCTATGTGAATTATGGCATGATTTTATCATATCACACATATTAAAACTGTGTTAATTGAAAATTGTAGCCTTGAGAATGATTTTCCTAGCCCTAAGAAATGTGGATAAAAATTAGGAAAACTGATTACTTCATGCCATGCATAACTTTATTGCTCAATGAGAGTTTCTTTATCAGCTCCGGTCCCACAAGAAGGTAACTGTGAGCAGACTCAGTGGTGAATAAGTTCCTGCTGGAAATAGTCTGGAGTTTCTTTCCAAGCCACACCTGTTCATGTGACACAAGCCTCTTGGGTGAGCTGCCTGCTCTCTCACAGCATTGAGAAAGTGTGCCACACCCCAATGAAAAGCAAGGTAAGGCTGTATTGAGCACACAAATACAAACGCAAGCAAAGAAATTTCTTTAGCCTGTCAAGGGACATTGTCTGTTTAACCATATCTAATGTTTGCACTCATACTCACACACACAAAACAATTGTTGCCTGAGTAATATTTCTGTTTGGTTGAGAGGGAAAAAATTAAAGGGCAAAGGCAAGGTTACTAATAGGGGATGCATAAAATGTTTCTGATTCAACTGTGATGAAGTCAGCTGAAGACAAAATGCCTATCTGTTTCTTGACGTGCCCAGGTCCTCACAGTTGTGATACACAGAAACAGAACATAGTCCAAACTTACCACAATTACATGCCTGAAAAGAACCTTTAACTGTAATAAAAACCAGAATGAGTCACTAAGAAATTGATGAGAAGTTATAATCTTGTAATAGTACCTTTTGGAGGACACGGTAATTTGTAGACTCTTGCTTCCTAGTTATCAAAATTAACTGTCACACCTTACACTGACACAATGGGTTTGGAATACATGATGCAACACCACGATGGCTCACAATGACAAGTACACAGAATGAACCTGTTGTCCAGTTATGACTCAGCAATGAAGGATTGAACTCTTTGTCCCCAGGCAAAGGGCACAGCAGCTGTGTCTCCCAGACACTGTGCCAATGTGTCCATGACATCTCCAAGATAAGACCATTCAAGAGCAAGGTTTTTTTCCACCACAGGGCTTTTTGGCACAGATAAAAAAGCAGAAGGCTTGCAGACAAGCAAAACAGACAAATAAAGAACCCTGTGGCTTTCACTTTTGCACTCTGGACTGAAGCTTCAAACTTCAATGAAACGGGGGGAATTTACTTAATCATTTGTTTTTTCACTTTTGTTCAATATCTGAATCAGATAGTGCTCTGTACAAGGTGAAATTTTGAAGGATCCTGCAGCTGTTCCCACTGTTTCATTGTTGATGTCCAGATTGATATCACTAACATTAACACAGCAGCAACCAGCTGCTTCAGCTTCTGTTCCCAACAAGACTCTGCTCTTACAAACGTAAGCAAGCCTGATGACAGACAGATGGTTGCTGAGGGCAGTTGATTCCAGAAGCAGGTGAGTAGATATTCCATTTTAAGGGCATCCTTTCAAAGAGCAGTCTGTCTTTCACCCATACCAAATCACACTCATTACTGTCTGTACATCTTTATACAATAGTCACTCTCTGGGTCAATGCCAAAACTGGACGTTGGAAAAAACCTCCTGAGTAAAGTAGGAAAGTCATTACCTGAAAAGACCATAACTCTAAGAGCTCTAGTAACCCCACACCTCTCCTAACTAGCAGCCTCCAGCATGCACCCAGTTCACGCAATACCTAACAACTTAATATTTACAACAAAAATTTTACAAAAATATGTTCTGCTTAGAGAAAGGAAAAAGTACACAGAATTTTGTCAAACGACTGTTTAAAAAGGTGGAGTTCTTTCTTCAGGGCCAACTCCACAAATCGAAGTTCAGCTTTCTCTCTCACTTGTTGTGTGCCTAATTTTAAGAATATTCTTTTGCAAAAAAATTTAGAAGAACATTAAAACGTGGTCTTTTTGTAGTGGGCTTAAATGGTAACTGAAACTTGTTAATTTCCCCAATATTTTCCCCACTTTCTTAAGGAGTAACTCATATCAAGTAGGACATAACACAAATCACGATGATTTTCATTTGCAAAAAATGTGAAAATGCTATGGAAATGCTGAATGGTTTTATAAACAGAAACTCAGATACCATTGGTTATCTTGAGAGAAACTGAAAACTCTGGTTTCAAACTATGCCTGTCTAGACCCAATGTATATTAGTCTTTGAGCTACTTACCAGCTGCTTCACTGTGAAAGTGGTAATTAAATAACCACGGCAAAAGTGACCACAAAGATAACACAGGAAACTTGACAGCTCAGACGTGTCAGGTCATCCTCCTTGCATCTAACTGGATGCATGCCCCTGTGCAAAGCCCAGAGCCTGTAACTACTGTGGAAAATGGGAGGCATAATTCAGAACAGATGATCCCTTTGAGCTGGGTAAGGACCATCCGAGGTGCCAATGAATTCACTGCATGCAGGACCCCTCATTGCTTCAGTGAGACTCAGTTCACCACACCCAGTGCACTTCTCCAATGCACAGGAGTAGCTGCTCACTGAAGTCATGGTCTATTAGCATTGCCCAGTTCAGCACACAATTGTGAAATCGGTTGTGCTACTGCAAGCCCTGAACAAAACAGTTATTTCGTGCTGGAAAAAACATTTCTCTGAAATAGGAGGTCTGGAGTATAAACACATTACACAGTTTGGGACAGGGGAGCTTCTTAGGTATTAGGGGTCTGTTACTTGCAAGTCTTTTAAACAGCAGGTACAGAAATGCAGGTACTACTTTTGCAGGATATGTATCTGTATGTTTAACATGGTTAATAAGAGGTGCTCCCAAGAAAGAGTTGGGAAAACTTGCTCAAGGTGGTGGTGAAATATATTTTCACAGCTGGTTTTATCATCTTCTTGTGAGTAGAGCTCTATTTTTGAGCATATTTACACAAAATAAAGGAAATGGTATGTCAGAAAGCATAGTGATAAGTTGGAGAAGCAGCAGTAACAGCTAAATGAGCAACTCTGGAACCATTCATATCTGACTGAAACACTGTGCTATCAACTATTTAAAAGCAACTGTTTCTAAAACACTTAAATAATAGCCACTAAAATAACTTATTAAAATTATTTGTAAAATGCCAGACAACTTTTATTCTTAACAATTTTAGTGATTTATTTTTATCATCAGGCTACACCATCCACAAGTTCTTTCAACAGCCCCCAGGTAGAGTCTGGACATGTCAGGTTGTTCCTTTCAATCACTGCTATGAATCTATAACTCTTTGCAATGAGAACCTAGATAGAACAGATGTCTCGGTGAATTCCAGTTATTCACACATAACCTTTCTTTCCATCTACAGTGTGTACCTCCATTCACATTCTGTGAAATTGCATGTAAATATTCACAAATATTAGAAAGGAGATCTTGGCACTCCATATGAGAGAAACTCCTGGATGGTTGGCAATTCTGCAGGGGTTGGGGAAGACCCAAACACAGCTCATATCTTTGGAGGTGTTTGGGAAAGAGACAGTCCTTAGGGATGCCTCTGACAAAGCTAATGGTGTATGCTGTAATTCTAGCCCTTGAGACACGAGTATAAAACCCTATGAGATATCTTGATGACCATATTCAATCACACGAGTTATCCTGTAGTCAGTGTGTTAACGTGGACTTCAGAAACAGCCAGGCACCTGCTTCAAGGCAGGACTGTGAGCCTGATTTCCAAGCCAGGTATCTTTCTAAAGCACTTATTTACTCCACTCTCTAAGTTTTGGTAAGTAATGACCATCTTTATGATTTTGCTCACCTACCTAGCCAAGGCGGTTTTGCTTCCACACTGTCATGGCTGTAGTAGTGAGAAAGAACTCAGCTTTCCAGCTGCTCCTGGATCTGCTTCCACTGAACTCAGGAACCACCTTCTCCACTAGCTACCATTTTTGTACCATGGCTGTTCAGTGCTGGGGCCCAGGAGCCCACCAGTTGCTTTCTCAAGGACCAATTTTTGTATCAGTATCTATAAATACATTTAAGTTTACTACTTTTATCTATATTATGCTTGGAGCATCAAATATTTGTTCATGAAAGCATCAAACATTGACTATAAATCTAGTTACCTATTCAGTCATGAAACATCACCGCTTAGTTTATTTGTGTGTCTGGTCTCTGTTCCCTTAATTTCACCTTTTCAAGCTCCAAGCCTTGTGATCAGTGGCAAGAAGTCCAGCTGGAAGCCAGTCACTATCGGAATGCAAGTGTCAATAGTGGGGACAGTAGTGCTGTTTAACATCTTCATTAATGACATCAACCCTCAGAAAGTTTGCAAATGATACAAAACTGGGAGGATTGGTTGATGATGTACACGGGTGGATTGGCATTCAGAGGGATTTGACAGTCTGGAGAAATGGGCTGACAGGAAATACATGAAGTTCAAGACAGAGAATTGCTCCATCCAGCATCTGGGGAGGAACAATCCAAGGCAGCAGTACACACTGAGGGCCAACTGTCTGGAAGGTAGCTTTGCAGATAAGGACCCAGGGATGCCAGGGGACACAAACTTCACCATAAGCAGTGATGTGCCCTTTGGACAAAGAAGGCCAACAGCACCATCTTTTTCACTGTTCTGTGCATTGTCACTACCTGTAGTGGCACAGAAATAGACCAGCTTAGGGTCACAAAGATGACAGAAACTGGGTCATCTGACATATGAAGAGAGACTGAAAGAGATGGGGTTTTTCAACGTGCAGAAGGCTCAGGGGAATGTTACTGCTGTGCACAAATACCTAGACAGGGAGCATAATGAGGATGGAGACAGACTCCAAACCTGGCAAACTTTCAGATGACCCTGCTCAAGCTGTAGGTTGGAACAAATGATCTCCAGAAGTCTATTCCAAACTCAGCTGTTCTGTGACTGTATGAAATTTTTACCTTGGTCTTCTAAATGTAATTCTTCTCCAAGTATTCCATAGTTCAATGCTGAGCACATAAGCATAATTGTTTTCTGCATCAATACTTGGGAGGTTCATAGGTTAGTGTAGACCTGGATTAATTTGTCAAGAAAAATGTTGTGTACCTGAAACACTTGCATGGATCTTACAATATTGTTTGAAATTTTTTTTAAAAACTGCTTTCATATTCTCTTACAAAAAGATTTCTTAATATCGAAAGTAGTGAATTCGCATTCCTCACAGATTTGTACTTTGAGTTTTCACTGAAAGCTGTAGCTTTAACTTTTTTCATCCTTGGGCATAAAGAGCTCTGGTGTCTAATTTTTCTGTTGTTTGATTTGTTAAGACACAGTACCAGACAAGAGAATATGGTTAGCCTAGAACTACACTTGTTAAACCTCACAGGCTACTTCACATATGCTGATTAGAGAGCTTGTTACTGCCAAGTAAAGAGGATACTGGCAGAGTTGTCTAATAAGTTCGATCTCTCTCTCTTCCCCCTACTAGACAGAGTTTTGTACTTACAAGTGCTCTAAGACTTGAAAAAAAATTCTGAACTCACTTAGGCATGGAGACTAAAAAGCAGAGAGCAATTGGGTAGATTTCTATATCAAATCCAACTAATGACTGCATACTTTTTTTCATAATTTAAGCATTTAAACAAGAGGAAGCTGCAAGACTGAGTATTTATATAGTAACAAAAATGCACAACAGTAATACACACATTTCTTTGTTTTAATTTAAAAAAGGGAATAAAAGAGAGATTTTAATAAAAGTTACTTATACATACCTAACATCCTGCTTGCCCTCAGAGACAGATTGTTCAGAGTTTCAATTGTGAAACCTATGCTTCAAAGACACACAATTCCTACTAATGCATGTTCCCTTTATAATAAGGTATTTTACAAAGAAGTTTCAGAGTACAGTTTCAGATGCATTAGTGGACATAATCATAAGGTAAATGCAAAGGGAAAACTTCCACTGTCTGTCACCTTATTACCCTATTTTCATAAAGAAAAATGCACATAAGCAAGAGAAAGTTAATTTGTTCTTGCCTTGTATTTGGCCAGAACCTCAGTGATATCATTCTAAACAGAAACAGCAATAGTACAGTGAACTGGGGAGCATATACTTGGAAATACTAACAAAGGCACTCACAAAATACGAAATAGCATTTCAGTGGATTTTAAATACAATTTTAATAGTATTTCAGGTGACAAACTCTTTTGCCATATGAAGATGGAGAACTAGATCACAGTTTTCTCTCTCCTGAGCTTATTTAAACAATGGTGTTCAACAGAAACTCCACTGGTTTAGGAGAAAATTGTAAAGTTTGTGTTGGGGTTAAAAGCTTCCACAAATATACTAGTAACTTGAATGTTGAGTACTATAGCTTTTTACCTTAAATGCCTCATGAGAGACAAGTTCTTTCTCCCCATACAACTAGAAGACAGAATGGCATCCCAGAGAGGATGGCAGTAAGATGAATCCTTTTTTTAACAAAGTTATTTATGCCAGCTTGGTATATTCCTGCAGAACATTTTTTGAGCACTGCTCATTCACCAGTACAGTTTGCTGAAGTATAAGAGTCAGTAGCAGCTTAAATAACCTATGTTCATTTTAATGAAGAACCTCAGCAAAGTTTATGGAGCCATTAACTCTACCTATTACACAATAAGTGGCCTATCAACATGCTCTCCCAGGCAAACACCTTCTAGGACAAAGAATAAGCTTTAGTGCTTCAGTTTTATAAACGATGATTACTTGTTAAGCTGACTACTGGAGGCACACCCTCAATCTTCCTCAATTCCCTGTGCTGCGATATTTTAATGCAAGATACTGTTTTTCATATGCTGTTTCTGCCTTGGAAGAGAAATGCAAGCCAGCCAGGTTAGGGTTATATCAGCTATATTCCAACAGTTCATACATATCAGCTTGTAATTCTCTGGCTAGACTAGTCTTGCTGCAGTGCCAAAATTGAGCATGACAATTCAAATCATGGCTAAAAAATGGATGTAAAGCTCATTGAGGCAATCTTAAGTCAATATAAATGTCATCATTAGACTCTCATTGCAATAACAAATAGAAAAAACCCTGACTGTCATTTTCAGTTGCAAATGAGAGAGAAAGACAAGAGGGGAATTTAAAATAAAGGTAATTTGTTTTACTTGGAAATTTAATTTGAAGGAAATTTTTATACGAAAACACTGAAGCCAGCGAAAAGGCATGTTGCTGGGCCCCACAATTTATTTATATGGAAACTAATATGAACTAAAAACTAATATTAACTAGCTCTAGGATGGACTGATACTTCACTTGTTCCTACCAGTTATCAGTAGCTTTTCACTTGCAACTTTAAATTGTGCTTTTAATTTAGTCTGTTCCTCACCATCTGAGATCCCATCTTTTCTGGCAGTAAGTTGCCTTTAAAACACTACATCCTAACTTCTTGTATACAACTAGAGCTACCTTGAAACCTAATTCCTGCACAGTTTCAAAGCATTCTGGTGACCAGAATATTTTTCAAAACCACAACTGAGTTTTTAGCAGAATTCATGAACACTCCTTCACCTGCATTCATAACAGCTGTGGATAGAACAAACCTATAAGAAAATGTGCATACACTGCAATTATTCAGCTTTTGTTGCTGGACAAGAGTCCTGAGAAAAAGTGTACTTTCTCATATACTGGTAAACCATAATCTCTTATGCATGGCTGTGCTTCCTCTGGCAAGTTTTGTATGCAGGCACAGGTGGTCAAGTCATTTTATCTTCCCACAGCATACCCCAGAGTACTGAACTTAAATTTACAACAGTTAGTGCAAAGCATGTTTGCCTATTACACAGTCAGTGAAAACAGATGATTGCCATCTCTGACCCCAGATCCAAAATACTAAACTGTAGAACCTGAGCAGAAGTGTTAGGAGTTTTCTTCACATGAACCCCCTCAAAAATGGGGCAAGATCACAGTAATAGAAATTGCTATAAACACTGGAATAAAATAAAGGCAAGAATAGCTGACTCAGATGATTACTAATGAGCAACTGACTGTTTAATGAACTGGGTAGTAACCCAAACATAGCCAAGGCTGGTAGTTGCCAGGTTGCTTTAGCACTGCCTGGGCCCTGCAGATGGCAGTGGCAGTGTGACTGCTGGCATCGCCCCAGTCCGCGAGGCAGTTGCTCTGATTCACTGAGATCAGCACCACCAGCGACTCACAGGTGCACACCTATGCTGGAAATAGCAATCCTGTCCTGCAGCTTTCAACGTCACCCAGAAAGCATTCAGACTCAAAAGTAATAATGAAAAATAACAAAGGGTATGCAGCCCTACATCAGCCTCAGTGTGCTAGATCTCAAAATCACAGAATAGTTAGTATTGGAAGGGACCTCTGGAGATCATCCAGTCCAACCCCCCTGCCAAGGCAGGATCACCTGGAGCAGGTGACACAGGAACATGTCCAGGTGGGTTTGGAATGTCTCCAGAGGGGGAGACTCCATGAGTTGCCTGGGCAGTCTGTCCGGTGTACTGCCACCCTCAGTGTAAGGAAGTTCTTCCTCATGTTGAGGTGAAACTTCTTGTGTTTTAGCTTATGGCCACTGCTCCTCGTCCTGCCGCTGGGCACCACCGAAAAGAGCACCTGCCTTTGAGAGCTTTTTATGCATTACTGAGGTTCCCTCTCAGTCTTTTCGTCTCTAAACAGGTCCAGCTCCCGCAGCCTCTCCTCAGAGATGCTCGGCAACAACCCGATGCCCTCTGTGAAGGGGCTGCAGTCCCCTCAGCAGAGGCTGAGGGAGCGCTTTTAAAAGCCAACAGCAAAGTCGGACGACACGCACCCAGCACCAGCACCGCCACCTCCCCCGCGCCGCCCCTCGGCTCCCGGGCCAGGCCGGGTGGATCGCTGCCGGCCCCGCACCTCGCCCGGCAGCCCGAGAGTGACGGACCCAAGGTCATGCGGCGGCGGCGGCGGCGGCGGCGGCGGGCGAGGGGCCGGGCCCGCAGCGGATGTGCCCGCGCGCCCCGCCTCCCGCGCTGAGAGAAGGACGGCGGCGGCGGCGGCGCTTGTTGTGACTGCCGCGCGGCCCCCCAGTACCGACTGACCGCGGGAAGCACCGCCCCGCGCGCCGCCCGCACGCTCCGCGTCGCATCGCCTCGCTCCGCATCGCATCGCTCCGCCGCCGGCCCCTGCCCGCGCCGCCGCGGCTCCCTCGGGGATGGCGGTGCTGGCTCTGGCCCTGGAGGGACTCGCCATCTTCGGGCTCATCCTCTTCGTTGTGCTCTGGCTCATGCATTTCATGTCCATCATCTATACGTAAGTGCCGGGGTGCGGGGGATGGCGCCGCGTTGCTCCGTCTCCCCCCTCCATCGCGCCCGGGCAGTGGGCCCCGACCGCCCCGCCACTGCCCCGCCTGTCCCCCGGGCTGGCCGCCCCTGCCCTGGTGTGAGCGCGGCCCTACGGGATCCCCCCGTGGCCCCGCACGGCTCACCCGCGCAGGGGGAGCGCCCGCCTGCCCCGCGGGGAGCCCCGGGGGTCGCGCCGCCGTGTCCTGGGTACGGCCGGACCCTTCTGAGGTCCTCGGGCAGAAACCACCCTCTGCGGGTTCTGCCTCCTGCTCTGCGCCCTGATCTTCGCTCCGTTGCCTTTGGCACTGCCGGGGAAGGCTGGGGGTTTGTGTGCGGTACACCTGTAAAGGCAGGCCTTTCCGGTGGTGGTGGGAGGCCAGCGTGCACAGTGCTTACTAAGGTGTGATGCTTGTGCAGAACAACTGAAGGAGCACAGTATCCTGTGCCAGCCAAACAAAATTCCAGCCATAAGTACACTTCTTTTTTTGTACTGAGAAATGATGGTAGTACTAGTAAAAACAAGTATATACAGTGGGTTAGACCCTTCTTGGCTATGGGCAAGTAAAAATGCTTTTGGAGTTTGTGAGCAGGGTTTGCATTTTTGACTGACAAACAAAGCAGATAGAGCCTGGCAGCAGAATTGTCTGTGGGCATGTGGGGAAAGGATTAAAAATTCATCTCTTTGTAGAAGGCCATGTTTTGCTCTTAAGTAAAAGGCCACTCTTGCATCACTACTAGGATTAGAAAATATCTGAATTTCTGTTTGCTTTGCTTGTGCTTATCTGTTCTCCTTTCTTGCTGTTCCACTGCATCTGAGAGGTATCTATGATAAATCCCAGCCCTTGCTGAAAGCAAATCTCACAGAATGGATAAGGGTGGAAGGGACCACGGTGTGTCAGTCTGGTCCATCCTCCCTACTCAAGCAAGATAATCCTAGACCACGTGGCACGTCCAGACAGTTCTTGAATATCACCAATGTGGGAGATGCCACAGCCCGTTACCTCTCATCCTGTTGCTTGGCACCACCAAGAAGAGTCTGACTCCATCCTTTTGTCGCCTTCCCATCAGATACTTACAGTCATTGATGAGGTCTTGTCTCAGCTGTCTCTTCTCGGGGCTGAACATGCCTAGTTCCCCCAGCCTTTCCTTATAAGAGAGATACTGCATTCCCTTAATCATCTTTGTTGCCCTCTGCTGGACTTGCTCCGGTGGCTCCATGTTTTTCTGGTACTGAGAAGCCCAGAACTGGACACAGCAGTCCAGATGAGGCCTCGCCAGGGCTGAGAAGAGGGGAAGGATCATCTCCCTCCACCTGCTGGCAGTGCTCTTCCTAATGCACTCCAGGAGATCATTGGTCTTCATGGACACACTGCTGGTTCACCAACACCTTGTAGTCCACCAGGATCCCCAGGTCCTTCTCCACAGAGCTGCTTTCCAGCAGCTCAGCCCCCAGGCTGTGCTGGTGCATGGGCTTATTCTTCTCCAGTTGCAGAACCCTCCATCTGCCTTTGCTGAGCTTCAGACACTTCCTCACTGCCCATCTCTCCAACTTGCTGAGGCCCTTCTGAAGGGCTATCCCTCTGGGCTATTGGCCACTACTCCCAGCTTTGTGCCATCAGTGAGCTTGCTGAGGAGGCCTCTGCCCCTTCATCCAGGTCATTGATGGGTAAGTTCAACAATACTGGGCCCAGTATTGAACCTTGGGGGACACCACTAGTGACAGGCCTCAAACTAGACCCTATGCCACTAATTACAGTTCTCTGGGATCTGCTGTTCAGGCAGTTCTGAATTCTCCTCACTGTCCACTCATCCACTCCACAGTTCTGGAGCTGAATTTGTAGATACCAGAGACTTGTTTCTTCTGCCCTTTATCTTAGTTATGTGTTGTTTGTTTGTTTCGGTTCTTTTTTTTTCCTTTGTTTGGTTTGGGGTTTTTTTTGTGGGTGGCTTTTTTTTGTTCTTTTTTAATGTGAAATCACTTGTAAGTTCTAATAATTTCTTATACTCTAGTTGAATTACCCTTAGATCTTATATTCACTTGGATAATAAACTTCTCTCTAGAAAACTATCTGTATGGGTTGTATTGAATTCAAATTGCAGGATTTCCATACTTGGGAGCAGAAAGTGTGCTTTAGCAGGGGAAGAGGCTATGGACTACTGTGGACACAGCTGATTCTGAACACTTTTGAAGCTGATTAAAACAATCCATTGCATGCTAGAACCTCAGCCTTTCAGGTGAGCCTGTGTGGGGCTGCTGCTCATAAATCTTTGAGAAATAGTGACAGCTGTAAGGTGGAGGAGCCACAAATGGGAATATAAGGGAAGACATGTGAGAGCATAAGCAGGAGGGAGACGGATGAGATACACTAAGAGACATGAGAAGAAAGAACAGGAGAGGACCAGAGGGCAGGGTGTGCTTGTGTAGTCGGTGCCTCAGGAGCTACCCCTTCAAAGGCACTGCCTCATGTGGAGGAGGAGGGACACTCTGGGCTGCAGGTAAGATACCCCTGAAGGGACTTTGACCTGTCAATCAACCCACCCTGAGGAACTGCAACCTGTGGATGACTCACCCCTGAGGAGACTGCAGCTAGTGGCAGGCCCACACTGGAGCAAATGCTCAGCCAAAGGGATTGCAATGTGTAGTTAGTCACTCCTGAGCAGATACTCCTGCTAGAGTACAGTAACAGTTGAGACACAACCAGTAATGGAGGAAAATAAGTGAGAAGCAAGGCATGGCAGAAGAACCTTTACATGCTGCCCCTCGCCCCCCAGTTTGTCTTGCTGAAGGGCAGGGGAGTGAGTGAAAGGAAATGTGTAAAAAAAGTGGTTCAGATAGAAAAGTGGGGAGGAAATGTCTCTGACTGAAACTGAGCCTGGGGTAGGGGAGACAAAAGGTACTTTCAGGAATGTTAAGTTTTGTCTTTTTTTCCTCAATACCCAAGTCGATAATTAGTTGCCTATTAATTGCTAACAATTTAAGTAGAACTGTCTGAGTTGAGGCAGTCTTGCCTGTGACAGTAATTGCAAGGGAACGTAGGCAGCAGGTGGACCTGGTATGGCCTGGTTCTAGAGTATTTGCAGTGGTGTGAACCCTGGAAGAAGTTGTGGTTTTTGTTAATGGGAATTTGTCTTATGAGAGTATGTATTGTGTATAAGGAGTTAATGCAGGTTGTGTTAGCAGGTGGAAAACTTGCCAGTTGTGAAGAGGATGGGTAAGAACTGCAGTGATCCAGTTTCAGCCTCTGAGATCCCTGGAGACAAGTGTGCTTCCAGTAGGGCTCTGAAGTTACTATCTCAGCATGTCCAGAGCCAGGAGCTGCCTTTGGTAGAGTGCTGGGCTGATGGTAACAGAGGTATTTAGTGCTCAGTGTGAAAAGATGGCCCATGGTTGGAGATGAGCAGCAGGTTAGCACTAAAGTGACCAAATTGCAAGCTCTGCTTGGTTGGCAGGCTGTTGTGGAGGAGCTGCCCCTGTTATAGTGATTTAGCAGATCTGAGGAAACAGGACCACAGCTGCCCATAGTATGGCCACACAACTGCCCTTTGAAGTAATAAAGAATTTGCTGGATACCTAATAAAGCAGCCGTCCCAGGGAGCTGTCCTTGCAGTGGCGGTGGTGGTGCTGGGAAGCTGGAGCTGATGGGATATAGTTGATGACTAGAGAAAGCACTGCTTTGGTGATTTTTTGAGCTTGTGGCACTTGTTAACATTGCTCTGTATAAGGGAGGAGGACTGTGGGGTTGTCTGATGGAATTGTGTGTGGAGAAGTAGTCTGGTCCTGTGAACAAGGTACCCTTGTGGAGGGAATTAGTAGAAGCAGGTGATCAACTCTGTTTACTTCAAATGCTGGACCATGTCTCTGGGGAAAGGACCCCAGATAGATGGTAACTGTTAGTGCTATGGTCTGTAAACTCTGGTGGCTGCACACTGTTACTAGTGCCCCTCACATCATAGGGACTAGCTTTGTCCTGGATAGTGGGTACAACATGCTACACTCTTTCCTAGACCCCTGAGGTATGAAGGAATCTTTGTGTATAAACAGAAACTTCTCTTGATGTCAGTGGGAGGATGTAGATTAGAATAGAATTATGTGGCACTTGTTCTGAAAAATACATTGCATCTTTTACAGGAAGTAAAGAAGAAAGATGAAACTGATCAGTCTTTCTGTTTTCTCTTTATGAATGGTATTGTTTGTTTAGGTTTTTTTAAGTCAGTTGAGGTAGGGGCTGCTAGTACTCAATCTGCAGTGTCTAGCCATACTGAATTGGTGAGTTGAAAGGGCTTATCTCTCCCACTGGAGTACCAAGATAATGTTATAACATGTCAGTGAAGCTGTTGTGGACTAGGCAGTCATCCTTCTGTGGTTCTCCATTGATATTTAAGATGTTTAATTTATCAAAACACTTAGAACCTGTACAAATTAAGTAGGTAAAGGTGTTACTCAAGAAAGTAAACTTTTTTGTCTTGAAATGCTGTCAGCAGTTGCCAAGGTTAAGATTAAGACAACATTTCTTTTGTATTGGTTTGTGCTGTAATTGCTTTAAAAGTTGTAGTGTTTGGGTATCTGAGGTATTGGACAAGGATTCAATTGAGAAAGAGTGTCTGTTCTTCCATAATGCATTTGGAAAACCTGGTTCTTGCCACCTCTTTCCCCTGCTGCCCATCCCCGCTTTGAATGGGTTTGAATCACAGAAACGTCTAGGTTGGAAAAGCCAAGATCATTGAGTCCAGCCTTAGACTACCTTGTTAGTTAAACTTATCACTAAGCGCCACATCCAGTTGTTTCTTGAATGTTTTCAGGAATGGTGGCTCCACCACTTCTGCAGACAGTCCATTCCAGATCTTTCGGTGAAGAAATCCGTCCTGATGTCCAGCCTGAAGCTCCCCTGGCACAGCTTGAGGCCATTTCCTCTTCTCCGTTTGCTAGTTGCCTGGGGAAAGAGATCAACCCCCATGTGGCTACACCCTTGTTTCAGGCAGTTGTAGAGAGTCATAAGGTTTCCCCTGAGCCTCCTCCTCTGCAGGCTAAAGAATTCCAGTTCTCTTGGCTGCTCCTTCATAGGACTTACTCTCCAGACCCTTCTCCAGCTTCATTGTTCTTCTCTGGACATGCTCCAGCACCTCAATGGCTTTCTTATGATGAGGGGCCCAGAACTGGACACAGGACTTGAGGTGTGGCCTCACCAGTGCTTCCTTGGTCCTGCTGGACGCACCATTTCTAATACAGGCTGGAATGCCATTGGCCTTCTTGGCCACCTGGGCACACAGCTGGCCCATGTTCATCTGATTGTCAACCAGCACCCCCAGGTCCTTTTCCACTGGGCAGCTTTCCAGCCACTCTTTCCCCAGGCTGTAACACTGCCTGGTGTAGTTGTGACCCAGGGCAGGACCTGGCACTTGGCCTTGTTGAACCTCATAAAATTGGCCTCAGTCCATCAATCCAGACCTCTTCCCAGGGGCTGCCTGCCCTCCGGGAGATCAACACTTCCACCCAACTTAGTGTGATCTGTAGGCTGACTGAGGGTGCACACAGTTGACTCCTCCAGATTGTCAACAAAGATGTTAAAGACATTAGGTAATGTTTGGTAACTAAAACCGATATTAGATAATGTTTAGTCACTCTCTTAAGCTATTTATTTGTCTTTGCTGCTTTATTTGTCTGGTCCAAAAAACTGAACTCACATGAAGTCATGTTTTGGCTTTGAGTCTCCATTGTTCTTGTACCAGTTGTCAGTGGCAATTCTAATTATAGCACTTAATGGAAATCACTTTAAGGCAGCCACAGTCCGTTGATACTGAGGTTCCTCATTGTCTTAGTTCCCAGGTGTAAGTGGGAAGGGTAGTGTGTGTCACTTAATTGATAAACTGGTTGTAGACAAATTATTTTAAAAAGCTTTTAGTTACAGTACTCAATGAAGAAATAATGAATTTTGTATTTATGGGGCATTTGGGTGCAACTGGGCTTGCTGTGCTTTGTCTGCCAAGTGAAACTCAAGACTTCTGGGAACGTATAAATGTAATAAAGCACCAAAATGTAACAAAGTAATTAATAGCCTTAGTGTAATATGTATGGACACAGGGAGGAAATTCAGTTTGCACAGGTGCATAAAACTCAAATTTCCTAAGGTGCTTCTGCAACATGGAAGAACTTTCTAAACATGCCTTCCAAACCTAAACTGCCACATAACTGGTGTTTCACTCCTGCTTTTTTCATGTGAAGTAATTTTGATATTTTGGTTAATATTCTATTATTGTATAATGATTATGAAAACTTGTAAGAAAGTTATTTTATTTCTCTTGGCCCTGTTTGCTTGTTTTGTAATTTTTTCCCCTTCTTTGACCCCCTCTTGCTGCTTAGTCAGTGATTTGTGTTCAGACTTACCATACTCTGTTCTCTGATCTCTCTACTTCTCTTTGTCATCTCATTTTCATCTTTTTCTTTGTTGGTGGGATGGTCTCCTCCTTTGTACTTATACTTTCCTGTATCTGACATTAGATTGGGTAAGGTAGCTGTTAAGAGCAGAAGTAGTTACCCACTTTGCCGTCATAGGGGTTTCATTTTCTGTGGTTTGTGGAAGTGCGTTAAACGCATTCTGTTACAGGTAGGAGCCAAGTAGGTTGTAGTGTAGATCTAACTTAAAAGGCAATCTTTAGAGAGCTCTCCTGTTACTAGCAAGTGTTACCTGGCATAAGTGAACCAATGTTTTGATAGACTTTGATGGAGATAATGCAAATACTGATACATGAGTACCCTTCCCTCCTGCTGATAATCAGACTCAAACAGAAGACTGCAAAATGTGATTGTCCTGGAGCTTCTCCAGGAAGCATCTGGAAGATGTCTAGTACGTGTGGAATGCCATGTCTGTGCTTGGGAACGTGACTTAGTTGAACCTTTATTCAACTTGAACAACTTGCACTGAATTTTTTCATGCAAGTTGTCTAACTCAAGGTAAATAGTTTTTCCAGTTACATAGCTGATGACAGGGATGATGTAAAATATTGGTGACATTAACAACAGACTGTTGACTTCGATCTTATATATGTGCAACAGGGAATGGGGCAAACTCATGATCTGATTAGCAGTGTCTTTCTGCAAAAATTCTTTGTTAAAAGCAAGCAAAAAAAGATTTGAATGTTTGACAATAAGGGGGGACATTGGAGAAGTGTCAAAAGTTGGAAAGAGGCTGTCTCCAATAATCTATGCGGTCAGGATGGACCCTACTTTTTGCAGAGACCTTGAGGTATTTGCTGAGAGTGTTACATCCTTACCACTTCATGGCTTTTCACTGAGTGAATAACAACATTGTAGCAGAGGCAAATCTGAGGGGTAGCAATGCAAAAGTTTGAAGTCAAGTGCAGTTACTGGGGAGGAACGCAGGAAAATGACAGGATATGGGAACTCATACAAGTCATAGAATATCCTGAGTTGGGAGGGACCCAGAAGGATCATACAATTTCAACTCCTGGCCCTGTCCTGCACAGGATAACCTCAAAAATTACACCATGATTTAACTCTGGCAGACTTAGTGCTGTGACCACTTCCTTGTGGGGGAAGCTTTTCCTGGTATCAAAGTTAAACCTCCCCTGGCACAGCATCCTGCTATTCCCTTGGGTTGTGTCACTGGCTGCCACAGTGAAGGGATCAGTGCCTACCCCTCCTCTTCCCCTCACGAGAAAAGTGTAGACTGCAAGGAGATTTCCAGACTGAACAGATCAAGTGACCTCAGCTGCTCCTCATATGACTTCCCCTCAAGGCCCTTCTTTGTGTCCCTCCTTTGGATGCTTTCTAATAGCTTTATATTGCTCTTATATTCTGGTGCCCAAAACTGCCCAAAACAGGGCTCAAGGTGAGGCTGTATCCAGTGTAGATTTCTTCTCTCACAACTTAGAGACAGAGGCAAGAGTTGTTTTTTTAGCAGTGTGAAGGAAATTGGAGAGCTTCAGGCTGGAAATGCCAGTTGGAGGTAAAGTTCCAACTCTGCTTGAAGCTGGACCAAAATTTAGCAGCTCGATCTATGCATAGTGCATAGGTAGCATAAATGATAGCTTGTGGTAGAAGGAAACAACTGAAGGAGTACTAAGTTTGAGGTGCAGAAGATTACTGGGGGTCAGTGATTGCTGGGGCTTGTTACATTGGACATCTTCATTAATGACAGCAAGTTTGCTGATGATGCAGAACTGGGGGGGCTAATAGACCAGGTGGGTGTGCTGCTGGTCAGAGGGACCCAAGCAGGCTGGAGAAATGGTGTGACAGGAAGCTCATGAAGTTCAGCCAAAGAAAATGCCATGTCCTGTACCTGGCAAAAGTAACTTCATGCATCAGTACATGCTGGGCACTGACTGGCTTGATAGCAGCTTGGCAGAAAAGGACCTGTGAGTGCTGATGGGTGCCAATTTCATTAACAGCAAAACGTTTTTGGCAAAGAAATACAGCTGCATCCTGGGGTGCATTGTTGGGAGGTTGAGGAAAGTGTTCCTTCCTCTCTACACAGCACCCATAAGACTACATCTGGAGTGCAGAGCACAGTTCTGGGCTCTACAGTATGAATTGTGGTTATAGTGGAGTGAGTCTGGTTTAGGGCTACGGAGATGATAGTGGGACTGCAGCATTTGACACACAAGGAAGGGCTGAGAGCTGGGACTCTGGAGAAGGCTCAGAGAGATCCCATCAGTGTGTGTGAATACCTGATTTCTTGGAGAGTGAAGGATGTGAGGTCCAAGACTCATCTCAGTGGTGCCTAGTGACAGGATGAGAAGCAACAAGGACAAATTCAAATTACATACTCTAAAGCAAAGAAGGCTTTCATAGTTGGTCACTGGAAGGAGGCTTTCCAGAGAGTCTGTGGAGGCTCCATCCCTGGGAATGGGAAGATTGGCTGTTCCTGAGCAAAGTATTCCAGTTAACCCTACTTTGAGCCAGACCATTGGAGCAGCTGATCTCCAGAGGTGCCTTCCAACCTCTGCTGTGTGATTTTTTATGAAAGATGACACCCAGGCTGCTGTCTGGACTATTATGGAGCAATAGACTGGAAAGGAGGTTGTGTGGAGGCTGTAAGTTTTGTGTGTTGCTAATTTTAAAGAAGTTGAAGTTTACCTGGCACTGCATAGTGTAAGATCCAAATTTAGGTATTCATGATGGAAAAAAATATCTGAAAAAAATAGAAGTTTGTTTTTTTTAATATTTATACTAAGATTGTGGTTGAATAACTTTCTGTATTGCAAGATTCATAAGTGGGGAAAGCAAATTAGTGCAGAACCAGGAATCTGAGAGTGGTAACAATGTGGGAGAAAACCCACAGTGGTAGAGGCAGTTTAGGGAAGCCCAGTTTTCTAGCAGAGTGACTCAGGAGGATAAGACACAGACTATAAGTGTTAGGGTAAACACGACAGTATTAGTAGCTCTGAACATGAATGATTTACCAGAATGCACAAAACCAAAACCTAGATAAAAAACTGTCTAGTGTATATTTAGAAGGGAGGAATCNTTCTTTAGAGGTAAGACAGATAAAATTTGCCAGTTGTTTTTCTGGTTTCTGTCTATTGGAATCGAAAAAAAAAAATGTGCTTCTGAAATGCTGTCAAAATGCTTAACATTTTCTTTCAAAGTTTGNTGGGATGGTATGCTTATATTGAAAAGAGGAAAGATGGTACAATAGATGTATTTTGTTTTTCAAGCCCACTTGTCACATTTCTTTGAGTGTTTTGTGCAGAAAGGGAAGATAGAAGGCTCTAAGATTTGTTGTATGTAATGGAAACTAAATGGGTTGGGGTAGTGGAGCTCTTAGAGGGCAAAAAAGCATTCAGCATTGTATGTCAGCTAGAGTGGAAGAAGCTAAACAGTGGGACAAGGAAGAATATAATCTTTTTGTCAGGATGTAAAGATTTCAAAGAAGATTGAAGAACCTGAGGTTTTACATGAACCATGTTTCTAAAAAGGCATAATATTTGATTACGGTGGATGAGTGGTAAATGATAAATTACTCTGCAAATTGATATCTGACATGCTAAGTATGTAACTTGTTTTACTTATTTACCAGAGCACCCTTCAGTATTTGTGTCCATCACTCCCTGGGAATTGCATAATGCCAAAAAGCGATGTCAGAGTTCACTGGGATTTTTAAATTGTTTTTGAACTGAAATGAGGGTGTGAAAGCCACTGAATCTTAATATTGGTTTTACATTTGACTTAAGATTGTGGTTTAAAAGAAATTATTTCTTTATTATGTGAAATGTTTTGCTATACATAAAAGAAGCTTCTCGTTTTGCTAAATGTGAGGTGAATATTCTTGCATTTTCTTAAATATGTTACTTTTAATAATAGTTGATGAGGGCCTAGGGAAGACTATATCTTCTTTTGATTGGCAGGAGTGAGTTCATACCTTGAATCAAATTATTTAAGTTGCAGCATATATGAAGGATATCTTACACTGTCCTTTGGACAAGTGAGGTAAAAAAGGTGCTTAGAAGTGTAGACATAAGGAACGGAGGTGATGCATTGTACTAACTGAAAGATTAGGACTATTTTGGCAGTGCTACTTACAACACTTTACTTTGGAATTGTTGTATTTCTTAAAGCAATTTTTTAATAGCTGGTAGGTCCTTCTAGTGGACCAATCTCCTTTTCGGTAAAACCTCAGGATAACTAACAACGTATCTTTTCCAGTTTATGCTGGTCATTGGCTGGGTCTGTTTTAGACCTCTTGAATTACTACTCCACTCTTTGGAAATACCTCTTTGTAAACCAAAGATTGTTTTGGTTTCTTCCCTCCACCTTCGTAGGGCTCATGTTGGCTTTGTCAACAGTATAGTTCATGAGGAGGAACCTGTAAATGAAGTTAACTGTTCGCTTTTGTGTTGTTTTCAAGTGTCCTATGAAGTGCTTGTCTTCATTACCTTGATTCAATTCACCTGTGTAGTTAAGATTTCCCAGGTGACTGCTGCTTTGGTTTGATAATGGGTAGCATGCTACACCTCATTTAGGAAGCAGAGAAATTATTTCTCCAGTCATATGGGCACACTGTTAAACATAGAATAATCAAACTCCTAATAATCAGATACTGGTCAATGTACTGAGCTGTTACAGGGCAGGTATCCTAAGCACTTTATAATGAAATAATTTTTTAGCTTAAATGAACATGCTTTTTTCTTGCAAGCCTTGTTAAAGTAAGATGCTGGGTTAAAAAGAAGTAGAGAACTTTCAAATTCATCTCCTCCATAAGAACGTGTATTTTAAACTATTGAATGTTAATAACAGGGATAGCAACAACCTTGCAGTTCTGATGTGTGAGTGAACAGAGGGAAGTAGACAAAATTCTCAGTCTGCAGTAGTCTGTGAGGTGTTTTGCTGCTTCTTCCTCTCCCTGTAATACTGACTGCATAGTATGAGGTGGTACAGTGAGTGGATGAAATAAATTGTCAAGAGTTGTGCATCTTAACGTTTTGAAATACTAATGAGATTTATCACAATGAAGTTACATTACACTGCCTTTTAAGCATTTTTAAGAGAAGTGATACCTATATTTTATAACAGCTTTTCCAAGCACATTGGATTGTGTAGTGGAAGGGAAGGTGAGTTTTTGTGAGATTCTATGAGCCAAGTTTTATGGGTTTCTTTAGAGGTAAGACAGATAAAATTTGCCAGTTGTTTTTCTGGTTTCTGTCTATTGGAATCGAAAAAAAAAAATGTGCTTCTGAAATGCTGTCAAAATGCTTAACATTTTCTTTCAAAGTTTGGGGTTTTTGGCTTGTTTGGTTTTTTTTTAACAATTGCTTTCTTCAGTTTTGGATGTTTCTTACAGGAGACTTATTCAAGCTTTCAAAGGCATTTGCAGCACAAGGGCAGTGACACTGTCTCGTTGACAATTATGTAGGCCAGACAAGGTTGACAGCTTTTTCGTTTTCCTGACTGGGGATATGGGGATAATAGGGCCCAGGACTGTGTGTTCAAACTTTTGTGATTTGGTGTTTGAGCATCTTCCTTTGTGGTATGCTGTTTTGCACTTCAGAAACATGATGAGCTAATGAACTAAAAATTTGGCCTGTGAGACACTGAAAGTGTTGGCAAGGTAACTGCCTTATGATTTGATGATATAGTTTCTGTTTAGCCATTAATATAATTCTGTTACTGGCAGTTAACTGTTTTGGAATCCTTTAAAGAGAAAAACTGGAAAATGTTTGTGTGGCAGGGTTCTTTGGCACAAAACAAGTAGTAAGGAGTAGCCTGAGGTCTGTAGTAAGCACATTATCTAATGTTTAGCAAATTGTGTTGTCATTGAAACTTATGCCTTATGAAACTACTGGATCTGAGCTAGTTTAATTTTAACAGATATTAAAAATAAAGTCAGAAAGCCAAATTGAATAGACTCACAATACAGTAGTTCTGAAGCGTTGTGTCTTAGAAGATCCCACACTTAACACTGATGGGTTGATCCTGTATGAAAGCTGTCTGCTGTGGTTGGTTTGTCTGGCCCAGAGTCACAACCATCTACTAGAGATGCTTTCATAAAACACAAATTGTGCTGGATGCAGTTCTCTGAAGCATTAGTGTATCAAGAAGCATTTCTGTTTCTGTGCATTAGTGACTCTTGATTTGGTGCTCAAAGGGGTAATCCAAATCCCCTCCTACTGCTACACGTTTCTAAACATTTCTGCCATTCTCATCTGCCTTTAGTGAACATGTGGCAATGTGGTGACTCAGATCAGCAGGCTAGCTTTTTCTGTGGGACAGTTCCCTGTTTATCAGCAGGCTGATCCAATTTATGTTGTGGTATTGACTGTTTTATAGCCACCAGTGGGCTGAGGATGGGGGAAAGCAGAAACAGGGAATGAATTGTTATTTTTACGGCAGACTGCAGATGGACTAAAAGGAAAAACTGTGTTTGTTTTATTGCTTAGTGTGATCTGTAATGCATGTTTTATAGGCAACTTGCTGTGTTTTTGTTAAACCCACTTAATTTCAGCTTATTGACTTGTAAACTGTCTAGAATTTGGTCAGTAAAAGGATTTCTATTACTTCAGGTTTAACCACAGCCTGTTGTGTGGGAGCCTGTTTGTTTCTCCTTTTATCATCCAGGTGTGGGGGCAGGGAGGGGAGTAGGAGACATGTTTGCTGGTTTTAAGTTGAGGTCTGTAGTGTTGTTCTATCTTATTCCTGAAACACAAGGGGTTTTTTTTTCCTTATATTTAGAACTAAAACATATTGGAAAGCATTTTTTACTCCCCCTGTCCCCCTCTTCTCTTCCCACTAACACCTT
>VWZG01013042.1:15490-30351 GCA_013396735.1 Grallaria varia | reverse complement strand
GAGTGTTGGCCTGCAGGGATGTTGGGGAATGTTGGTCTGCCTGGATGTTTGGGGAATGTTGGCCTGCAGGGATGTTTGTGGCATATCAGCCTCATGGCTCATGGAGCCTTGCAGTCTCCAGCAGCATTCCCAGGTGGATCCCAAGCTCCCTCCCTNTGTTGGCCTGCAGGGATGTTTGGGGAGTGTTGGCCTGCAGGGATGTTTGGGGAGTGTTGGCCTGCAGGGATGTTGGGGAATGTTGGTCTGCCTGGATGTTTGGGGAATGTTGGCCTGCAGGGATGTTTGTGGCATATCAGCCTCATGGCTCATGGAGCCTTGCAGTCTCCAGCAGCATTCCCAGGTGGATCCCAAGCTCCCTCCCTTTTTTCCCTGTCTGTCAAAGCCAGAGCATGTGCAGAGCTCTGCGAGCACTTCTGGAAATGACAGGAATTCCATGGCAGGATATTCCATGTTGGGGTATTCCATGTTGGGAATTCCATGTTGGGAATTCCGTGTGGGGAATTCTATGTTGGGAATTCCGTATCAGGAATTCCATTTTGGGAATCCCATGTCAGGAATTCCTTGTCGGGAATCCCATGTTAGGAATTCCATGTTGGGAAGCGATGATCCCACCCTGGACTGATGTCCAGCCCTGCCCTCGTGTCCAGCCCTGCCCTCGTGTCCCCCTGTCCTTGTGTCCCCACCCCAGGCTGATGTCCAGCCCTGCCCTTGTGTCCCCACCCCAGGCTGATGTCCAGCCCTGCCCTTGTGTCCCCCCGCCCTCGTGTCCCCACCCTGGGCTGATGTCCAGCCCTGCCCTCGTGTCCCCCTGCCCTTGTGTCCCCACCCCGGGCTGATGTCCAGCCCTGCCCTCGTGTCCCCCTGCCCTCGTGTCCCCACCCTGGGCTGATGTCCAGCCCTGCCCTCGTGTCCCCCTGCCCTTGTGTCCCCACCCCGGGCTGATGTCCAGCCCTGCCCTCGTGTCCCCCTGCCCTCGTGTCCCCCTGCCCTTGTGTCCCCACGCCGGGCTGATGTCCAGCCCTGCCCTCGTGTCCCCACCCCAGGCTGATGTCCAGCCCTGCCCTGGTGTCCCCAACCCGGGCTGATGTCCAGCCCTGCCCTCGTGTCCCCCGGCAGGTGGAGCAGAACTGGGCGACGCTGCAGGGGGGTGAGATGACCATCCAGACGACGCAGGCGTCGGAGGCCACGCAGGCGGTGGCATCGCTGGCAGAGGCGGCCGTGGCGGCGTCGCAGGAGATGCAGCAGGGGGCCACTGTCACCATGGCACTCAACAGGTGTGGGCACGGCAGGGGGCTGGCAATGTGGGCACCTCCAGGGGCAGAGACCCCTCAGCACAGACCCGGTGGAGGCTTTTCCATAGCAAATTCCCCTGCCAGGCGTTGTCCGGGTGTCTGTGGGGCAGGTCCTCATTCCTGCTCTCTCTCCAGGGTCAGGATCTCCTCCACTGGAACTTGGTTTGTGGGGTTTCTCCTACAGGTTTTTGGGGTTTTTCCCAAATGTTTTTCTGAAGTAGAATTATAAGAATCATAAGATTGTTTGGGTTGGAAAATCCCCTGGAGCCCAACCGTCCCCAGCACTGCCAAGGCCACCACTGAGCATGTCCCCAAATGCCACATCCACAGGGCTGTGAAATCCCTCCAGGGATGGGGATTCCAGCCTGTTCCAGTACCTGACCACCCTTTCCATGATGGAATTTCCCCACTGTCCCACCTGCCCCTGCCCTGGCCCAGCCTCAGGCCGTTCCCTCTCTTCCTGTCCCTGTTCCCTGGAGCACAGCCCGACCCCTCCTGGCTCCCCCCTCCTGGCAGGGACTTGCAGAGCCAGAAGGTCCCCCCGAGCCTCCTTTTCTCCAGGCTGAGCACCCCCAGCTTCCTCAGAAGTTCTCCAGACCCTTCTCCTTGTGCTCCAGACCCTTTCCCAGCACACAGATTTTAGATTGCACTCAGGTTACAGGTCCACACAGCAGGAAACAACATCTTTGCTCAGCTCTGAGCTGTTTGAGCTCTCCCTGCCCTTCCCAAAGCCTGGAAGTGGCTGTGGCACTGGAGGAGACTCAGTGTCAGCAAAGAAGGGTTCCCCCTGCTGAGGTGCAGCCAAGGATTTCCCAGCTCCAAGTGAGGATCCTGCTCTGGAGGCTGCTGGCTGAGCAGGGCAGGACACGGGACCACGGGCTGTCCCCACAGCCCCATTTGTGGGAAGTAATTCAACAGTTCAGAGCCAAAAATAATGCTCGTTAAAAAGCATCGTTAGAGCACTCGGCTGGGCAGGAGTGAAGGACAGAGCTGGTGATGTGACCCTGGGCATGGCCTGTGCCAGTGGCAGGTGAAGGGGCAGAACAGGGAGGAAGGACAGAGCTCTGGATTCTCCAGAGCCCCAGAATGTGCCAAAGAAAGGAGTTTGAAAACCAGAGGCAGGAAGGAGCCACATGGAATACCTGCTTGGATTGTCCCAAAGTCTTAGTGACTCCCGAGTGAAAGGATGCAAAGGTGAGAAGACAGGGGTGTTGTAAGACATGTCCAAGCTGGGAGAAGCTCCTGGAACCACCTTCTTCCTGCATAATTCCTCCTCCAGTGTAGATGTTCTGCTTCCCCTGGGCCTGGTGGGGATCCCTCCCTTCTGGATTTCTCTTGGCGTGTGTTGCCTGGCTAACATGGAATCATTTGGTGGTTTTGGTGGTCCTCATTCTCCTCTCTCCTCTTGGTGCCCACAGTGAAGCTGCTGCCCACGCCGTGGCCACGCTGGCCGAAGCCACTCTCCAAGGTGGGGGACAAATTGTCCTGTCTGGAGAAACTGCGGCGGCGGTCGGAGCCCTCACCGGCGTCCAGGATGCCAATGGTAAGGCTGCTGGGAAGTGGGAATTCATCTCCTTGCTTTTCCTGGCTCTGAACTGCAGGGGTTCCCACTCTGTTTGTTGAAATGTCAGGGTTTTGCTGGTAGAATTCCCGGCTGCAGGTGGGCACTGACCAGACTCTGCCCCAGAAGGGACTGGTGGCCTTGAGCCCCTGTTTGCCAAGGTGCTGGTGGCTCTGCTCTTTCCCTCCCCTGCCAGCTTGTCCTTATCCTTAGGGGTGGGTTTTTTTGGGAAAACTGCTCCCCTCTCTGTATCTGCTCAGTGCCCAGCACAGGGAGCACCAGCCTTGCCCAACCAGCACAACCAGCTGGTGCCACAATAAACTCATTCCCAAACTCTTCCCTGGGAGGGAGTGACCAACACTTTATTACCTTTATTTCCTTCCCTTCTCAAGGCTTTTTTGGTGGGTTTGGTGGCTGCTCTTGAGCAACTGTTGCTTTTCTGCTCAGGGGAGACCTTCCAGGATCCCTCAGCAGTGGTTTCCCTCCGGCTTTATTTCCCACCTTGCCCCCACAGTCAATCCTTTAGTTTTAGGGATTCTCACCTATTATTTGACATCTCTCTGGTGACTTTTGCAACAATTCCAGCTAAGCTCATGTTGGATAAAACTAAATCCACAGGAATTTGTTCAAGGGGTAGCACTGGGATGTGCAGATGTGTCTCACCCCCTCTGAGCTTCTGCCTGACCCTGGAAGTGTCCAAGGAATGACTGGACATGTCACGTGGTGCTCTGCTCTCGTCGACTTGGAGGTGTTGGGTCATAGGTTAGATCTCAGAGGTCTTTACCAACCAGGTTCTGTGGCACTTTCCGACCTCAGAGAAGAAACTCAAGTGGTTATTTTGATTGAATGGGAGGAGCTTTGTCAAAATAAGCTCAAAAAGGACACAAAGGATGAAGTCGTAAAGAAACGGCGTGATGAGAGTGGGGCTCCTTGGACATTAATTGTCTACCTTGAAGGGGGGCCAAGCACGTGAGGTCAGGTGGCAGAGCAGTGACTCCCTGGCGTGGAAAGCAGGAATCTGGTGAGATGAGACCTGCAGGTTGAATTCCATGAAAATCCTTCCAAATCCCCATCTCGCAGGGAACGTGCTGGTTTTGGAACGGCGGTGTTTAGTTTGCAGCAAAAAATGGGGCAGTGGAAGAGGAACTGCCTCAGAGCTGGCTTGATTCCCTTGCTGTGGAGTCAGCCAGCCTGAAGAGGGAGCAGAAGTGGAGTGAAATCCCTGCCCTGGGAGCAGGGAATGCACCTGATACCCAGGGAAGAGCCGGGTGTGTTGTGCTCTGCTCACAAGTGGCGCGTGTTTGTCGGGGGAAGGATCTGCCCCCAGATCCTCAAAAAGCCATTAGTTGCTACTAATGAGGTTGGGATCTGCCCTTCAACAGACTCCTTCTGGCCTGCTGCCAAAAGGCTTCCAGCTCTGGATTCCTCTGGATGAGGAATCTCGTCCTCACCACACCCTCCGGAGTCACTCCACCTCTCTCACCCGGCATTAAGATCATTTTAATGCAAGCTGGGCTGGTTTTTTTTTTTTTTCTGAGGGTTTTTGTTTTGAGCAGCCGAGTTGGAAATCAGCTGGGATTTAGAGTGCATTAGGGGGAGAGGCTGCAGCATTTGCCAGGAGCAGACCTCGCCCAGCGCCCCTCTCCCGCTCCGCACCCGCCTTCGATTCCCTCTAATCTCCGGCGGCATTAAAGGGGAGGGAAGGGCTCTGGAGTCCTCGGAAGCGCCGTGCCGGTGCTTGGATTACGTAACCAGCTAATGGATGTCCCCCGGGATGGAGGAGATGGGGGTATCCATTCCCTCTGTCTCCAGCCGGGCACGGGGAGCAGATGGATTGGCAGCGTCGGCACCGGCGGGAGGATTTATCCACCTTCCCCGGGGTGGGGGTGTGAGCAGCCTCCTGGACACCCCATTATCCAATGCAGCAGGAGCAAACCACTCCTTCTGTCCAGAGGAGATGGATTTGGGAGTGCTCTGGTACAACTGGTTGCAGGAAGGAGAAAAGGGAACCAACTGCCAGAGGCACGATGGGGTTAACCAGCAAATTGGCCCTGCTCGCTGCTGCAGAGCCTTAATGTGCTGATATTCCCAATAAAGGCCTCTCTCTAGGAATGCTCTCACCCTTCTGCGGGGCCTTCCCAGGGGATTCCAATCCCTTGCCCGCATCACTTGTCCTGGAAGGGATAGAAATTTATCCCTGTCTTATTGATAAGGAAAAGGAGACAGTGTTTTAACACCTCCCATCCCTGGAAGTGTTCAGGGCCAGGAAGGGGTTTGGAGCAACCTGGGATAGTGGGAGGTGTCCCTGCCTATGGCAGGGGGTGGCACTGGATGGGCTCTAAGCTCCCCTCCTACCCAAACCATCCCATGATTCCAGGAAAATTCCTTGAGGTCAAGACAAGACGTTTCATTGCCGATTTTAGCCATTAAATGTCATTACTCTCTTTTATCAGTTCTTGTGTTTCTATCTCAGTAGGGCATTTTTCCCATCCATTCTCTGCAATTATTGTCTGAATAATAATCAAGTGATACAAGGCAACCCAGACAGCTGAAAAGGGGAAACTTCTGCTCGTGGATGTTTTGGAATCTAGGCCTGGATATCCATCCTGCAGGGAGTGGGGAGCCCGGGAGCGCCCTGCCCGGCTGAGGCTCATCCTGTGCTGGGTTCCACTGGCAGCTAGAGGCAGTGGGATCCCTGCTCCCTGCAGTGCCAGAGGAATTCTGGTTCCCTGGGATCCCTGCTCCCTGCAGTGCCAGAGGAATTCTGGTTCCCTGGCTGCTCCTGAGCATCCACTCAGAGCTGGGATGCAGGAACGGTGACCCCACAGGTGGTTTGTCCTTGAGTGAAGCCATGCAACCAGAGGATGCCCAGAGTGTGGCAGCACCCACTGCTGTGCCTGGGCTCTGGGGAGAGCCAAGGGGGCCCTGGAGCTGCTGGGGGGTCACGAGGGAGCTCAGTGGGGAGGGAGCAGGGCCCTTGGCTCAGCATCGATCCGGGAGCCGGGAGCCTTCCCGGCTGCATCCTGAAATATTGATGAGGCCGAGCCCTGCCCATGGAACGGAGCTGCAGGGCCTCGGGAACACCAGCTTGGGGTGCTGGGGAGGGGCTTTGGAGATGGGGCCCTGCTCCAAGATCCTGCTGGGATTTACCCAGAGCATGGGAAGAGCAGTGGAAGGTGTGGAATGAAGCCGTGAGCAGGGAGCGAGCGCGACAGAGCTGAGCTCGGCACAGCCAGAGATCCAGCGGGTCCTGGATCCTCCCCTGCCACATCCACTGCCCTTTTCCTGCCCCCAAGCACATTTTCCAACACCCAAATCCCGTTTTTCCTGATGTATCCCCTCCCTGTGCTGCTGGAGATGCCCCTGGGAGCACGGCGGAGGAGCCCCCAGTGAGTCTTGCCCTCTTCCACCCCCCAAAAAAATCCCAATCCCGGTTCTCCCCAGGGCCCGAGGAGCGAGCCAGGATTTGTGGTGGGAGCGCTGGGAAGAGCATTAGGACTCTGACGTGGGCAGGGGGGGATTAGCCAGCTCCCTGCTTTCGCAAGCCCGGGGCAGAAGGCGTCACTCCGGCGGCGTCCGCCCGGTTAGCGCGGGATGAACCGGCTCCCAGCGGCATTTCGGGGAGCTTCCCGCAGGGAATTGCTGCTCCGGGTGCTGCCTCCCCAATGGGAAGGGGTTTCAATGCTGGGAAAGCCTGGCTGGGGCTGCTGAGCTTCCCACACAACGTCAGGGGGGTGTCAGGTGCCAACCTGTCCCCACCATCGGCCACACAGGTGGGACGTGGGGAATCCTCCTTCGAGCCTGGATCCCAGATCCCGATCCCACACAGCTCCCCGAGGGTTGTTCACTGCTGGAAACACATCCAGGGGGGAAAGGCAGGAGTCAGGATCCCATTCTCCGGGCGGTGTGTGCCTCTGGGATGCCCGGGCACAAGGAGGTGCAGCACTGAGCTGGTGGTGCTGCACAGCAGGAAAATAACTGAGTGCAGGGGGGAGCCTGCAAATGTCACTTTTTAAAAGCCGTATTTTCTGTTTTTCCTGTTGGATCTCCTTTTTTTAGGCAAGGTGGAGCCCAGTGAGTCGCTAGCAGCTTGGCAAAGTGCAGATCAGCTTGCTTGCATCCAGGAGGACAGGAAGATGAGAGTCACGCTTGTTGTAGGGCCCTCCTGGTGGGAACAGAATTGTTTAATGAAGGTTTACCCTGAAACAGGTAGGATTTAATCCCAGCGGGAAGGAAAGGTGAGGAAAATCCTTTTGGCAGATGTGTTTCAGAGGAGAGGGTAGAGGAGGCGTCAGGGCAGCCAGCAAGGAAAGCTGAAAGGGCTGAGGGGGAATTCCTGGATTCTCTGAGCAGGTCCAGGATCAGGGAGAGGTGTTTCCTAGAGGACGAATTAAGGAGTAATTATCAGCAGCGTGGCCCTGATGGACTCAGAGTAAAACACCTTGGCACAAACCTCAGATAAAATGAGCTTAATCTGCATCAAGTCTGGCTCTGTTCTCTCAGGGACAAGGGCCAGAGGAAATGGCCTGAAATTGTACCAGGCTGGGAAAATTTCCTCCTGGAAAGGGAGGTTGGGCTTTGGAAGGGGCTGCCCAGTGCAGGGGTGGACTCCCCACCCCTGGAGGGATTTAACAGCCCTGTGGATGTGGCACTTGGGGACATGGTCAGTGGTGCCCTTGGCAGTGCTGGGGATGGCTGGACAAGGTCTGGGATTCCAAGCCCCCTTGTAGAGAGGGGGCACCTGCCTGCACACCTCAGCCCTGTGTCCACACCCTTCCCCTGGGATTGGGGGACCCCAGCCCCAGCCCCAATTCCAGCAGGCAGCTCTTTCCCAGTGGGAAGAGAGCTGGAACTGTGTCCCAGAGGCGGGACTGCCGCTCTGCTGGCACTGCCCCTCCCCAGCAGGGACAGCCCCTCCTGGCCCTGGCCATCCTGGCATTGCCCTTGCACCATCCCGGTGGCCTTTGCCGCTGTCCCTCCTGATTCCCGGGCACTAATCCCGGGCAGTGCCAGGCTTGGGCTGTCCCTGTGACTCGGGGCTGTCACGGGCACCAGTCGGCTTTGCTGGGACTCATCTTGGGACTGATGACGAGGCGGCTCTGCTGACGATTAGGATTTATTTGTCTGCCCACCAACCGGGGCTAAAAATAGTGGCTCGTGGTGGTTATTCCTGGGCACTTGGCTTTTGGGGTAGGGAAGCCTCATTTGCTTCCCTTTATTTGGCCTGGGGAGGAAAAAGCTCTGGATAGACCTTAGAGCAGCTTTTCCAATGTGTAAAGGGGCCTTGTGGGAAGGCTGGAGAGGGACCTGGGACTAGGGAGGGAGGGCCGGGACACAGGGAATGGCCTTAAGTTGAAGGAGGGCAGGGTTGGATGGGATGTTGGGAAGAAATTCCTTGGTGTGAAGGTGGGCAGGCCCTGGCACAGGCTGGGCAGAGAAGCTGTGGCTGCCTTTGGATCCCTGGAAGTGTCCAAAGCCAGGCTGGATGGGGCTTGGAGCAACCTGGGCTAGTGGGAGGTGTCCCTGCCCATGGCAGGGGTGGCACTGCATGGGCTTTAAGGTCCCTTCCCACCCAAACTATTCAGTGGTTCTTGGAGGCAGATCTTTGTCTGTGGTGAGCACTCTGGGTGTGGCACAGGCCTCTCTCTCCTGGGCAAAGGCCATGGAGTTGGAGGAGCCTCCGAGATGGTTTTGTGCCCGTTCTGCATCCAGGTCCCACATGGAGTCCCCTTGGCAGGGGCAGCATCCTGGGGAGACTCCAGGAGTGGCTCAGTCCTGGCTTCATCCCTTGCTGTCCCCAAAAGCCACTGGCCTTCCCTCCCCAGCATATTCCCAGTACCCCAAAGGGAACCCTCTCCCTTAGGGGCAGGGAATCCCTGCCAAGCCCTTGGCTGCTTCACTCCCTGTGGAATTCCTGCCAGTCCTGTCGTAAGCCTGAGCCCTGTGCCCTGTGCCCTGTCTGGCCTCATCTCCTGCTCCCCCCTGACCCGAGGGGCTCTGCAGCACCTCGGTGCCCTCTGGCGTGCCCTCCCCGTGGGCACTGCCCTGGCTGTGCCCGGGGCCAGCTGAGCCTCCCAGCTGTCACAGCTGAGGCTGCCCTGCTTTAGGCACAGGCCATTTACCTTCCACGTGTCCTGAATTAGGGGGGATGGACGGGAGGGTGGGCCTGTTTAAAAATTAAAGCTGATTACAAGGCATTAACGTTACATTTAAAGGAGCAGACAGCAGCCCTCCTCTCTCCCGGCACAGTTGCAATATGTTCCCTTTTGTTCTGGGCTGGCAGAGGGAAGGGAGCGGGGTTGGTGTCTGCTGCAGGCTGGGCACCACTTCTTCTTTATCCATCAATTTTGAAAGAGCCTGGTGTCTGCTGCAAGACTTTAAAGCAGTTCTGGTCCGACTCTGCCTAAAGCAGTTCCCATCTTTGTGATCCCGAGAGGAAGCCGAAGTTCTTTTGGCTGACCTTGAATTTCCCTTGGAAAATTGAGCTGGTCTGACACCGCTCATCGATCTGTCTCCTCAGCTGTCTTGTTGGGCAGCTCCGTGTGTGAGGGATCCCTGGGTTTTCACAATCTACCCAAAGCAGGCAGGAGTTGGTCTGGCTGGGAGCACCCTGAGTGTAATGCTTTAGGAACTCACTCTGGGTTTAGGCTGGATTGGGGCCTCTTTATTTGGTGTATTTGTGTGACACTTGTCCAGGTTTCTGCAATTTCATCTCACAATCCCTCATTAATCCAAGTGGCTCCAGAAGGAGCTGCTCAGGGCAGGATGGGCATTGAAAGAAGCCTTTTGACACATGAAATGATATATTCACTGGATCTTGGTTTTCTCCATCTCCAAGGAGTCAAGGCCACAGGGAGAGCTGAGCGCCCCTCCCTTGCAGGGCCTAAAGGGGCTCCAGGAGAACTGGAGAGGGACTGGGGACAAGGGAGGGAGGGACAGGACACAGGGAATGGGTTCCCACTGCCAGAGGGCAGGGATAGAGGGCAAATAGAAACCACAAGAATCTCCACAGGGAGGAAACTTGGGTCTGAACACAAGACCAAGGGCCAGGAAACCTCAGTGCACGGAGGAGCTGCAGGTGGGGAAGCCTCAACTTCCAGACAGACGGAGGACTTCTCCTTCCAGTGGGTCCCTGCTGGTGGGAGGGAGGGTTCCCAGAGCCCATCTCGCTTCCTAAGATGCCTCACAGAGTGGGAACAGCTTGCTGGGATTTCAGCCAGCTTCCCATTTGGATCAGGTTGCACCCTCCAGCCAGCGCCAGCCATTAAGAGCCTGGAGCTCACAAGGTGCCCCGCAGCCTCCGGAGCCCCCAGCCATTCCCAACAGGCAGCATTTTCCAGGGCTCTGCAGGGTGAGGGTGGGCACCCCCACCCCAGCTCCGGGCACAGGTGCCAGGGAAGGCAGGAGCTGTGCCCTGCCACCGTGAAGCAGCACATTGCAGCCCGGGCTGCCTGTGTGCAGGGGATGCAGGGGGGTTGGGATTGGGATTGGGATTAGGCAGGCCCTCTCCATCAGCCCAGATTGAGTGCAATCACAGGCTGCTCCCACAATTCCTCGAGCCCTTGAATGGTTCCCGAGGCACAGGCAGGAACCATCACTGAGCCCCCCCAGTTCTGCCTGCGGTCCCATCATGGCACAGATGAAACGAGGGGATGCTCTTCCCCAGGCAAGGCAAAATCTGCACTGACAGAGGCTCCAGCTGCCCCCAGCAGGGACATTCCCCATCCTCACCCCCTGGCCCCAAGGGCTCCCTTGGGATCAGCTGGAGAAACCATGCCCTGAGCTGCAGACACAACTTCCACTGTGCCCTGGGGAGCAGCTCCCAAGGAAGGTGGGCTGGGACCTCTCCTTTGGGATTGCCCCGAGGAGCAGAAGGAGCTGTGCTTTGCTGCTCTTTTCTTGGTGCCCCCAGGATGGAGCTCACCAGAAACATGATGGATTCTGCCCGTAATAGCAACTTATTCCAAATTATGTTGAACATGTGGCTGGTTTTTGAGCCCTTCTCTGGAAGAATTCCCAGCTTAGCAGACAGCCAAGGACAATGCCATCCTGCATCCTTTGGCAGGGTCTGACCTCCTCAGTTCCCCTATTGCTCTTTTCCAAGCACATCCAGAGGGTCCCTCTGTGCCTGGATTTATCCTCTTTGTTGGGTCTCTGGAGGAGGGACTGATTTTAAAGCCTAAAAGCACAAGCCCATCTGTCTCGTGCCTCTGGGGCACAATGAAGAGTCGTGTCCTGCAGCCACGGAGCAGGAATGTTTTCCTTGCCCTGCCTGTGGCAGGGTGATGGAAGTGGCAGGTTTGGGTTCATCCCCCCCTGTGGCTGCACTGCACTGTCAGATTCCTGCTTTTCCAGGTGAAACTCATTCCTCTTCATCCCTGATGTTCAGACCTGGCTTTGGAGAGGACATTTTTTGCCGTGGGGTTGATTTGTGTGTTGTTTGAGACACCCCCTTGGCACCCCTTGGCTGGTGACAGTGGGGTGGCCTTGTCCGAAACATCGGTGGGCACGCAAGGAAGGGAAGGTAAATCTGTCCCTGCGAGGGCTTTTCCAGCTTCCAGCACTTTGACTGGAGCCTGGGAAATGGACTGCACGAGGCTGAATGCTGGGATATCCCTCCTGTAGGTGAATCCAGCAACAGCTGGGCAAAGGGCTGGAAGGCAAAACCCCTTTTCCTTGCCCTCTGAGGTCTCTGGGATGGCTTTTCCCTCTGCTGGGTGTCCCTGTGGGAAGGAGACGGCGGTGACGTGTTTGTCCCTGCAGGCCCCTGTCTCCCAGTGACCTTCCCAGCCCGTGGAGACAGCTTGGCTTTGCTGTAAAGCAGCTCATGTGACGGGGGTAATCCGCAGCCGGGAAACAGCTGGGCAGGAAGATCCCGTGGAATCGCCCTATTTTCCCTGCTCCTTGGAGCCCGGCTGGAGCAGGATGGTGGGTCCTGCTTCCTGGGAAGGGCCGCTGTCCTTCTGGCTGCAGGAACCCACCAGCTGATGTCCTTGGAGCTGCAAAAGCCAGGTCAGGAGCTCCGCACCTGCTTCCAGGAGGTGCTTCCAGGAGGTGCTTCCATGAGCACTTGTGGAGCTGCCAAACAGGTTCCAGGAATTCCAAAAAGCCACTTCTCCCGATGCAGTTTCCTCTGGATCTCTTCCTAAACCAGAGGTGGCGTTTCTAAGCCTGAATGTGACTTTTTCTTTCCACCCTCCAGATCTTTTTGGTTTAGTTTGTTCCCTCACAGTCGTACGAATTCCTCCCTGAGTGAACACCCTGGGAGGGACCCCGTTCTGCTCCAGGGACACCCAAGGGACTTCCCACCTTCTCTTGGGAAGTTCAAGTGTGCCCTGGAAGGACACAGAACCTGAGCAGGGAAAGGTGAGGGAGCGCTGGCTTGGAATTGGTTTAAAATGAACCATGGCATTATTATTCCCACGCCCAGCTTAGAGACCACAGGAAAATTCTCATGCCTACACTTTTCCCTCCCTGTTGCCACAGGTCCCTGAACTTCCTCGTCTCTATTTTCCCCGGGATTTTAACCTTCCAGACGTGCCAGGGGGAAGCCAGTAGATGGGTTCTGGTGCTGACAAGGCGCAGGAGCTGATGGCAGCTTCAGCCAGGCAGTCTCAGCCCGAGACCCACGTTCCAGGCAGCAATTTGCCCCAATTCCCTCCAGGAATGAGGTGCCCTTGACCAGGTGGGCACAAGGTGCTCTGGAGCCATGGCACCCCTCGGTTTCTCCTCCAGAAACCACCAGCAGTGTGTTTGTGGCTGCCATCAGCTCTCCAGCAGCCGAGACAATCCCTCCTTCCGTGCAAGCCCAGCCTTCCAAAGGGACCATCTGTTACCCCGGCCTGGGCCAGACCTGGCTGTGAGACCTCGCAGTGAAAGGCTCTCTGCTATTCCCCTGGGCCAGCTGATCCCTTCCCTTCCAGCCCTTCCCAGCAGGAAGGGAAAAGCCCCCCGGCTTTGTTCTCCCAGGCATTAGGGGGCTTTAATTGAGGGGTGTGCGCCGGGGCCGCCATGTTTCAGCAGGGGACACGGAGCTAATGGGAGTGGGGTTTTATTGCTGGCATAAATGTGGGATGTTCGGCTCCTTTGAAGTCCCAGGGACTGACAGCCTGGGGGGGGGTTGGGTTCAATCCCAGCCATCAGGCCCTTTGGACGTGGTGCTTTCCTGCTGCCCTGACCCACGGACTCACCACGACCTCTCCAGCCAAGTCCTCTCCGGGGCAAAAAAACCCCCACAAACCTGAGTTGCACTTCCAAATAGGAATGGAGTGTTAAGAGATTTGAAGTCCTGTGGAAGGTTCACAAGGCTGGGGCTCAGCTGGGTTTGGGGTTTCTGTGTTTGCTGCTGTCGGAGATGGGCTCTGGCACGGCTGGATCTGCCATCGGAGCCGGAGCATTCCCACAGCCAGCAGGTGGGACCATGGCACGGATCAGTCTCTCCAGCCACTGCGTCCCCCTCAGGAAGCATTTCCAGCTCATTCTGCTGTGCCCTGGGCAGTGCCAGCTCAGGCTGGTGCCCCTTGACTCTGCTCCCAGAGTTTATCCGTGCGGGTCCACGTGCCACCGGTGTGCCCTCTGTGGGATGAGACCCACAGGGACAAACCCCCTGGAAAACCCCTGCTTAGGGCAGACAAACTCCCTCCTCTCCCTGACCCACCCTTGCCTTCTCTTGGCCTTCAGAGAGGCTTCCACCCACCTGTCCTGCGTGGCTCTGGCTCTGCCTGGGGGCACAAACCCTGTGCCCTCTGCCAGGGGGACAGAGGCCAAACCTCTCCTTGAGCAACAGATGTGCAGGGCTGAGATGGGGGGGGACCTGCCAGAGCATCCTGGGAATAAATACTCATGGGAGAGAGGGAGGTAGGACCCCATCCCGGCGGGAGGCAGCGGGGTGGCACAGGAGGAGTGTGGGCTGTAGGAGCTGGCTCTGCACAGGGGTCTGTGCTCTCACTGGGGCTTATTGTCACCTGCTGAGGACAGGGCAGGTCCTACAGAGCCACACAAGTCCTTGGGTCATGTTCACCTGGGGTTTATTGTCACCTGCTGAGGACAGGACAGGTCCTACAGAGCCACACAAGTCCTTGGGTCATGTTCACCTGGGGTTTATTGTCACCTGCTGAGGACAGGACAGGTCCTACAGGGGCCACACAAGTCCTGGGGGTCGTGTTCTCACTGGGGTTTATTGGTCACCCTGCAAGAACCAGGCAGGTCCTGGGGGTCTCTGTTCTCTCTGTGGTTTATTGTCACCTGCTGAGGACAGGACAGGTCCTGCAGGGGCCACACAAGTCCTGGGGGTCGTGTTCTCACTGGGGTTTATTGGTCACCCTGCAGGGGCCAGGCAGGTCCTGGGGGTCTCTGTTCTCTCTGTGGTTTATTGTCACCTGCTGAGGACAGGACAGGTCCTACAGGTGCTGCACAAGTCCTAGGGGTCGTGTTCTCACTGGGGTTTGTTGTCACCTGCTGAGGACAGGGCAGGTCCTGCAGGGGCCAGGCAGGTCCTTGGGGTCTGTGTTCTCACTGGGGTTTATTTGTCACCTGTTGAGGACAGGACAGGTCCTACAGGGGCCACACAAGTCCTGGGGGGCGTGTTCTCACTGGGGTTTATTGGTCACCCTGCAAGAACCAGGCAGGTCTGGGGGTCATGTTCTCACTGGGGTTTGTTTGTCACCTGCTGAGGACAGGACAGGTCCTGCAGGGGCCACACAAGTCCTAGGGGTTGTGTTCTCCCTGGGGTTTGTTGTCAGCTGCTGAGGACAGGACAGGTCCTGCAGGGGCCACACAAGTCCTGGGGGTCGTGTCTTCACTGGGGTTTATTGTCACCTGCTGAGGACAGGACAAGTGCTGCAGGGCCAGGCAGGTCCCCTGGCCCAGAGAGGACGGGCTGCAGACCCCAGGTCCCGTGGCCCCAGTGTTGGTGTGGCAGGGATGCCTGTGGAGCAGGAATTGAAGGATATGCCTGGAGGAGGAGGGACAGGGGTTTTGTCCAGCCCTGCTTTCCCCCAAGGAAAGAG
>VWZG01013042.1:0-15448 GCA_013396735.1 Grallaria varia | reverse complement strand
TGTTCTCACTGGGGTTTATTTGTCACCTGTTGAGGACAGGACAGGTCCTGCAGGGGCCACACAAGTCCTGGGGGTCGTGTCTTCACTGGGGTTTATTGGTCACCCTGCAAGAACCAGGCAGGTCTGGGGGTCATGTTCTCACTGGGGTTTGTTTGTCACCTGCTGAGGACAGGACAGGTCCTGCAGGGGCCACACAAGTCCTAGGGGTTGTGTTCTCCCTGGGGTTTGTTGTCAGCTGCTGAGGACAGGACAGGTCCTGCAGGGGCCACACAAGTCCTGGGGGTCGTGTCTTCACTGGGGTTTATTGTCACCTGCTGAGGACAGGACAAGTGCTGCAGGGCCAGGCAGGTCCCCTGGCCCAGAGAGGACGGGCTGCAGACCCCAGGTCCCGTGGCCCCGGTGTTGGTGTGGCAGGGATGCCTGTGGAGCAGGAATTGAAGGATATGCCTGGAGGAGGAGGGACAGGGGTTTTGTCCAGCCCTGCTTTCCCCCAAGGAAAGAGAACAGCTTAGCTGCCGGGAGCTGGAGCAGGACCCAGGGCCAGGCAAGGCTCCGGCTTCCCATGTCTGCTGGGCAGAGCTTGGGGCACCTTCCCGAGGGATTCTCCCCCTCCCAAAGCCGTGTGCTTTGCTCTGCTGGGAGTTCAGCCCCTCCGGTGGGTCGGGAGCAGGGAGTTCCCCGGAGGAGAGACACCCCTGGGACCCTTGGGGACAGAACCCGATGGCTGGTGTCAATGTGCCCTGTGTTGCAGCGGAGGCTCCTGCAGAATGGGGCAGGAAAACGCTGGGAAAATGGCTTTTAGCTGGAGCCAGGGCCTATCTGGTTACGGATTGCCTTCCTGCCAGGACAATGCCTGCTTTATGTCTGCCGTGCCCGTGCCGAGGGCTCGGCTGCGGATGGCAATGTCCCTGTTCCCAGGGGATCCATCCAGCTGAAACCCGCCCAGATCCCAGAGCCCTCAAACCCACAGAGCAACTTCCAGGGCCTGCGTTTCACGAACTTTCCGGCCTCGTGCTCTTGAGATCCATAGAAATCCCCCTTTGGCTGCTTTTCATTCGTCTCTCATCCCTCTGCCCCGGGAATTGTGGGCAGTTTCACTGGAAGTGGCCTCAGCTGCTCCAGGGTGGGTTTCCAGCTCTCATTTCCTGGCCAATTAAGCCATTCATTTAAATATCCATAAAATACAGCACCAACACCTTATTCCTGCCTCCCAGTCCACCTCCTGTTCACACCCACGATGTCGTGGGTGGGGTCAGAGGTGTCCCAGTTGCCCTGCCTGGTTTTGGGCTGTTGCTCCCGTGTGGATTTTCCACTCATATGTGGCCACTGAATCTTCCACTGGTGTGTGGCCACTGGATTTTCCACTCGTGTGGCGAATCCTGGAATTCCCCCCAAAGGTGCATTCCCTCTGAATGCGTTAATTGCCCCACTTCCCCCCTCCCCAGCTGGAGTCTCTGCCCTTTTCTCAGCCTTTTCCACATTTTGTTGTCAGGCATCCTAAGAGCAGACTATTCAGGTTGCACGTGGAGCCTGGCAGAGTGTTCCTCAGGTGAGTGGATTTTCCTGGTGGTAGTTTGGAATATTTGGGACTCAACTGGTGCTGCACTTGTTGTCTTCAGGTTCCTCCACACGTGGTGTTTCCTGGGTTGAAGGGGCTTTCTCTCTCTGTCTTCTTGTTGTGCCTGGACACCATCTGGGGTAGGAAAGCAGTGGCCTTCGGGGTGTGGCTGGTGTCCCACAGCCCAATCCCGTTATCCCTGAGCCCTCTCCTAATTATTAGTTAAGTAAAGAATTAGCGAGGACAGGGGTGGGCTCCAAGCCTGGATTTCAGAGCCCCCTGTGGTGGTGGAGGGGGCTGGGGGGCGCTGGGAGTTGGGCATCGGTGGAGTTTGGCTTTCTCAATGTCACGTTGCAGAGGTAAAGCAGGAAATGAAAGAAGAAGCCACCCCAGAAATACCCCTGGAGCACCCAGCAGGTCACAGGGGTTGGAGCAGGACCCCAAAGGATGGAGTAGGATGTTCTGTCTGGGTCACAGCACAGGAGGGTAGGTAGACCCAAGAGGTTCACTCGCTGACCTCCTGCCACCTGAAGTCCACGAGCTTTTGGACCACAAACACACCTTTTGTCTTTGGACACCCACCTTGAGTCCCTGCCCGCTCTGTTTATGATTTCCAAGGACGCCCAGAGTGTTGGTGCTGCAGAAACTCTGCCAAATAATTACCTGCTTCACTAAAATAGGCAGTATCTCAGTGCTTAATAATAATTTACTTTCAAATAGACCTTTATCATTCCAATAATACAACCTTGGAGCAGTTCCAGGTGGTGCCCTGCCCTCCTCACCTTTAACTAAACCACATAGAGAATACAGGACACCAAAGGCTGTTCCTAAAAGTAGGATAAGAATCAACCTCAACAGGCAGTTTTTCCTCTGGATGTAAAAGCAGAACAAGGAAGTCAGTATTTATGGCAGGATATGACAGGGATCCCTCTCAGGTGATTGTTGGGGATCTCGGTGGGGTTCAGTACTTGATTACTGATTTACTCCCCTGAGGGGCTTGGCAGGGACAGCTCTGTCTGCCCCACCCTTTTCTTAGCAAAAAGCAGATTGGAAGGAAGCAGATGCCAGGGGGAGCAGACCTTGGGCTGGCTGTGCCTCCTCTATTTTTGGACTGACCGGGCTGGGCTGTTAATCTGCTCAGGTGTGCCCTGTGCTCCAGAGCAAAGCCAGCTCAGCGTGCAGGCTTAGAGGGGTTATTGGCTAAGCTCCCGTCCCTGGAGCCCAGGGAAAAGCTCCCTTTCAGTTCTGGGCCCCTCAGTTCAGGAAAGATATTGAGGTGCTGGAGCGGGTCCAGAGAAGAGCAACAAGGCTGGTGAAGGGACTGGAGCACAAGTGCTGTGGGGAGAGGCTGAGGGAGCTGGGGGTGTTTAGTCTGGAGAAGAGGAGGCTCAGAGGTGAACTCATCACTCTCTATAACTACCTGAAGGGAGGTTATAGCCAGGTGGGGCTTGGTCTCTTCTCCCAGGAACTCAGCAATAGGACAAGGGGGCACAGGCTTCAGCTCTGCCAGAGGAAATTTAAGTTGGATATTAGAAAAAAATTCTTTACAGAGAGTGATCAGGCATTGGAATGGCCTGCCCAGAGAGGGGGTGGATTCACCGTCCCTGGAGGTTTTTAAACTGAGATTGGACGTGACACTGAGTGCCATGATCTGGTAAACGGACTGGAGTTGGACCAAGGGTTGGACTTGATGACCTCGGAGGTCTTTTCCAACCCAATCAATTCTATGATTCTATGATTCCACACTCCCGGGGTGTTTGGCACCTCTGCCACACTCCGGACTGGCTTCAGCAGGGCTGCAGACCCAGCCCCATGGGGGATGTCCAGTGTAGGCTGAGCTTGGGCAGGCACAGCTTGATTCGGCCTCCAATGTCTCCAGGCTCTCCTGCCAAGCTCTAAATTCCCTGGGAAGGGGAGAGGGAGGGACAGGGAACCCCGGGCAGGACACAGGGCCAAAGGCAAGGGGCTGCCCCACCCTCAGGAGCCCAGGCTGCTGCTCTGCCCCCCTCCCCAAACACCCTCTCCATGGGCCTTTTCCAGCTGCCTCAAAACAAGGATGGAACAGAAAACATGGGATTTCAGATAAGCGGTCGCCAGCATTCAAAGGAAGCCCGAGTTTTTCTCATGTGGCTCCTCTCTGTGGATGGGAGAGGTTTGGAATGCCAGGGAAGGTTTGCAGAGGCACAGGTGTGACACAGCTGGGGAGTGTCACTGCTGAGGGACACCTTTGTCCCCAGTGCTTGGAGATCTGGGGTCTGTGCTATGCCAGGGGAGAGTCTGGGTATCAGGCTGGCTCACAGGCATCTTCCTCCTTCCATGGAAGTGCTGAGGCTTCAGAGGAGACAATTCCATGTCTGTGTGTCACTTGGTAGGTCGGGCTGTCCCCTCCAGCATCCGAGACTCCTGGAAATCAGGAATCCCAGTCCTGTGTCTTTGTCTCAAAGTGCTGCAACTTAAAAAGAACTCCAAATAAAAAAAAATCCCCAAACACCCAAAATAAACCCCAAAAACTCAAAGCCCCTAAAATATCTGGAAGAAATAAGGGAGATTAGGCCAAAGATGTTCCAGATCTTGGCTGAGCTTTGACTTGTAGGGAGGAGGAAAACAGGTATGACTCAAAGGTGCTGGTGGGATGAGCTGTCCTCTCCTAGCCAGAGGAGGGAGGGGAGTCTCCAGCTGAGATTTGGAGATCAATAAAATCCAAACATCCAAATCTGGAGTTTAAAAATGAGTGAGAGGAAGAACAAACCATGTGAACTTGGTGTTCCATCCTGGCTCGTGTCCATCCTGGAGGTCCCGGATCACCCAGTGGCTTTAGGGGTCACTGAGACAGCAGAGAGGGAAAGCTTGTGGGAACAGATCCAGAGGAGCCAAAGAATCACACCCTGGATTCCTGGGGTTGGAAAAGCCCTCCCAGCCCACGGAGCCCACCCTGTGCCCGATGCCCACCTTGTCCCCCAGCCCAGAGCACTCAGTGCCACGGCCAGTCCTGCCTTGAAAACTCAGGAAGGAACAAATCCCTGAGAATATGAAGCAGGTAGGTGACGCCAGGGACAAGCTGGGATGTGGCCATGGAGGTGTGGTGGCTGCAGGGAAGGGAACTGCTGCTCCAGGGCTGTCCTTCCTGCATCCCTGTTGAGGGGAATGCTGTATCTCTTGTCTCCTGTGTTTACCTTCTGTTCTAAGGGAGAGTCACATTTCTGATGTCACCCACTTTGCTGTGACATCTTCAGGGGCCTCGTTGCATTTCTCTCTGTTGTGGTTTGGACCAGAGCAGCTCTTGAAAAGACAGTAGGTGCATGATCTGGAGGTTCACTTGCACAATGAGGACTTTGGCTTCCTGCAGATTATTGTCTGCAGGAGGAACAACCTTTGTGTTCTGAACTGCAGAGGGTCTCTGGGGAGGAGCTGTGGCTGCTGTGAGCCCACAGAGTTCCCAGAGCTTCCATCAAAGGGCTTTCTGTGACTCGTCACTCTCACAGGATCCCACGGTGGTTTGGGTTGGAAGGGACCAAAGATCATCCTGGTCCAACCCTGACACCTCCCACCAGCCCAGGTTGCTCCAGCCCGGCCTTGGACACTCCCAGGGGTGGCACAGGATTTCCTGGGGGGGAAAATCCTTCCAGTTGTCGTCTTGTCCTAAGAGAAGTCCGATTGGAGTTAGCCCTTGATGCAGCTGAGGGGAGCCAGATGGGGGTTGAGCTTTCAGAGGACAGCTCATCCTACCTCAGACACAGTGTCTGTGTTAAGGGATGTCTCCTGCTCACCTGGAGTGTGGTGGGATTCCTGGAATGCTTGATTTCCACAGTGGTGTCAGCACCCAGTGTCTCAAGGGGCACCTTCAGGTTGGTGGGTGCTTCTCCTCCTCTCAGAGGGTTTTTCGGGGTGATGCGGGACTTTGAGGGCTCTTGGTTGAGCTGCAGTGGTTTGAACTCATTAGCTGGTCAGAGGTGTGTTCTGCAAACAGGACCTCATGTTGAGCCATGGGCTGGGTTTTACCCACCTCAGATATCCAGTGCAGCTTTCCTTGCTGCCCCTCCAGCTCATCTGTCCCACTGGGGGAAAGACACCTGGAAAAGCCAACCGGTGTGGCCGTATCTACATGTGGGAATGCAGCTCCAAGCCTGCCCAGAGGCCTCTCCTTGTGCCGCCCACCAAGGGCAAACACGTCATTTTTTGGAGGTCCTGTAGCTTGATTTGATTTTGTTTTTTCGTTTCCCTGCTCAATTTTTGTGCATTGAAATCCTCACGCTGCTGGTTTGGAACCCTCCACGAGAATTCTCCCGGAGTGGCTTCAGAGATGGCCCCTGGCTCTGAGCTGAAGGCAGGGGTGAGATGGTATCTCCTGCCCGGTGTCCTAGAGCCCTACAGGGCATTCCTGAGTGCAGGAATTTCGGCTGGATTCCTCAGCCCAGTCCCTCTGGAGGAGGGGAAGGAAAGGTTGCAGGAAGATCTGCTGTGAAATGTTTATTGAGATGGAAACCAAGTGTCCTGAATGAGTTGGAGCTCAACAGCCAAGAAATTCCACTCTTTTAGCCTTTTCCAGTGGTGGTGGGAGCACTGGAAGGCCTTCAGAGCCTTGACAGGGGGCTGAGAGGCTTGCAGGGTCCCTGCAGTGGTTGCAGGTGGTCAGGACAGACAATGTCCAGCACTTTGGTGCCCAAGATGTGCCAACCTTGGCCTCCATCCCGCTGGAAATGCCTCCTTGGTGCCCAGTGCGCTCCTGGAACCCCTGGATCTGCAGCAGCAGCTCTTGGAAGGGGACGTGCAACTCTCAGTGTAGGTCTTGGCTTTCTCAAGATGTCAATGCCCTGTTGAAAACCAGGAGACATCCTGTGGGTGGGCTCTCGAGTCCCTGTGCCTTTTCCAGTTTGCCCCACAAGGAATTCCCAAGAGGAGTAACTGGGTCCACTGTTGGTGCCCAGCACTCGGAGCGCTGTTTGTTGTGGCCTCCCAGCACTGACAGCCCCTGGGGTGGCACTGAAGGTGTGCTGAGAAGGTGTCCCCACCTCCCTTCCCCTCCTGCTGAGCATTCCCCAATGCAGGAGCCAGCTGGGAATTCTTCTCCACTCTCCCCTTCCCAAGGCTGTTCCCCTTGGCAGAGGATCATCCCTCTGTCATAGTTGGTGCTGCCAAAGAACAGGACTTTGCACTTCTTGAAAGAGCTTTTTCAAAGCTCCCTTTCCTGAGTTGATGTTCATGGTGGCACTGGTTGCTCTTGTCTGGGCTGGTTCCCACCTTCTGACCCTCCAGGACTTTGTTCTGGAGTTCCTACTTAGAAAACATGAGGTCCTGCCATTGAACTTCCCAGGATGTAGAGGGCCATGCCAGGACCTTCACTGGAGCAGCCCATCTCAGCTGGGAGGAGGACATCCCTCACTGGGTCAGTGCCTGGCGGCTGGGAGGGCCCTTGAAATTCCATGCTGTTCCATCCTTCCCAGCCATTCCAGCTGGTTTGGGGAATTTCACACAGAGTGTTACACTGAAGGGCCACATTGTCCTGAGCCACTTTAAATGCCCTGACCCTGAACAGGACATAAGGATGAAGACACCAGGAAGAGGACAGGATGTCTCGTGTCCCTGAGGAGGACAGTATTCCGTATCTGGAAGGACTGGGAATGTGCTCAACAGCTGAGCACTTGTCTGTGCTGCAGTTTCTCTGATCTCAGGGGTGAGGAGGTGCTGGGGCGAGGCAGGAACCGGCACTGGTGGCCCCAGTGCCCTGAGCATCAGCAGTCCTTGGTGTCCAGGGCACTTCTGATCCCCGGTACCAACTCCCTGGGCACTGACCACCCCACCCACCCGGCCTTCTCCCCCAGGGCTGATGGGGGTGGTTTCATGGGGTCACCTGCAGTTTGGGATCAGAATGAGTGTTGTTGCACTCCGTGCCAGGTGGGATCTCTCTCTCACCCACCACGTGACTTTTTGTCTCTCAGTCCTGTGGCTCTGGGCACAGGTAGAGCCTGACCTTTACCCTGCTGTGACCTCTTCCCTGCTGGAACAGCAGGAGTTTCCTTCCCTCCTGTGGCCCATCACAGTTCCCCCTGGGAAAAGCAGCCTCTGATGTTGTCTGACTCAGCGCCAGAGTCCCACCAGAGCTGATGGACTCCGGTCCTTCCATTCATGGTGTCACCTTGATCCCACAGGCCTTCCAAGGCCCTTCTCCTCCCCTGGACCCTCCTGGCCTGACCCACTGGCCCCATGGCTGTCAGGCCATGCCACAGCCTCCTTCCTGCCAAGGCTGATCCTCCACTGGACAAGGTCTTGGGATGTGGGAGGAGAGGCAGGAGGTTGGTGCTGGCACTGCCCCAGCTCCCCCTCTGGATGTTGGCCCTGCTCCCCAGTGCCTGGAGCTGGATCCTCACCCCTGCTGGTGCTGGGAACAGGGTGGAGGTTCCACTGCTCCTTCCAGAGGGGATTTTTGGACATTGTCATGGATGGGAAGCAAAGCAGAGCCTGGCTGTGTCTCCCCTGGGATTCATCCCCTCTGCTGTTGTCCCTCCCCAGGCAGGAGCTGGGCTGGGCAGCACCTGTGTTCCAGTGGGATCCAACGGGATCCAGTGGATCCCTTTCCCTGCCCTCCCATTCCTCGCAGTGCTCCGGGCACAGCTCCAGCCCCACTCCCTCTACAGACACACATTTCCCAAAGACTGGAGACTTTTTTGTCTAATGGATTTCCTGGTTTTAATACAATTGAAAGGGTCTGAAATCCACGCTTTAGATTAACATATGCCACTAGATTAGGGCTAATCAGGGCCAGGCCTGAGCAGATGCAGCGCGGGGCCAATCCCAGACCTGATTACGGCATCTCGCCGCTTTAATCGCGTCCCTCCCAAGGGCGACGAGCTCGGCCCTAATGCACCCAGACTTCCCAGCCCTCTCCTCCTTGGGCTTCTTCCCACCCCTGGCAGGAAGGCGGCTGCGTCAGAGCTGAGCAGATTTGCTTTAATCCCATGCAGAAAGGGATCTGTGTGTCGCCGTCTCTCACGGACACTTCCTCGCTCTTCCGTGCACTGCGAGATGTGGCCACACTCGGCCAAGCCTTGTCTGAGTTAATCAAACTTTCTGAAGAAGACCCCAGTTGGGTTGGTCCTTGTGGGTCCCTCCCAACTCAGAATATTCTCTGGTTCTCCAGGTCTCACCAGGGCCCATTTTTGGGTGGCCAAATTCTGTCTGAATTAATTCAACCTTTCCAAAGAAGACCCCAGTTGGTTTGTTCCTTGTGGATCCCTCCCAACTCAATATTCCATGGTTCTCAGGTCTCACCAGGGCCCATTTTTGGGTGGCCAAGACTTGTCTGAATTAATTCAGCCTTTCCAAAGACAACCCCAGTTGGGTTGGTCCTGGTGGGTCCCTCCCAATTCAGAATATTCTCTGGTTCTCCAGGTCTCACGACCACCTGTTTTTGGGTGGCCAAATTCTGTCTGAATTAATTCAGCCTTTCCAAAGATGACCCCACTTGAGTTGGTCCTTGTGGGTCCCCCCCCACTCAATATTTTGTGGTTCTCCAGGTCTCGCCATTGCCTGTTTTTGGGTGACCAAACTGTCTGAAATAATTCAGCCCTTCCAAAGAGGACCCCAACTGGGTTGGTCCTCCCAGCTCAGCGCGTTCCATGGTTCTCCAGGTCTCACTGTGTCCCATTCTTGGCAGCGCCGTGGCCACCACACCTTTCAGCAGCCTGGAGGGGCCGTGCCTTCAGTGGTGTGGCCCTGGGGGCTGTGGTGCCTCTGCTCCCTGGGGTGTCCGGGTGTCCCTCGGGAGCTCTGTTGGTCTCCTCCACGTTTCCAGCCCCAGGGCTTAGTTGACCTCTTGGTCTGGGCTGGGGATTTTGGGTGCATCCCAGGCCAGATCCCCAGGTCCTGCTTCAACTGGGATGTGCTGCCTTCTCCTGAAGGCTCCGGTGGGAGATTTGCTTCGGGAGGGCTGAGCCTGAGCCCCCATTCCACTGTTCTGTTCCCTGAAATCCCTGCTGACCAGGAGGAACCCTGGGAGCCTGGAACCGTCTCCTGGCTCCCAAGGGTCAGTGTTGAGCCATCCATCACACCAGGACAGGCATTCCTTGGCTGGGCTGAGTAGGGATATAACCCTTCGGGCATGGGGCAGCCCTTGGGCTGGGGGATCCCAAAGCTTCCCAACCCATGGAGCACCCCGAGATCCCATGGGAAGGGACGCTGGAGGAGCAGGACACAGGCTGGGCTGGCCGGGATCAGCCCCTCAGGCACACGATTAACTCCTAAGCTGTCCTGTCTGCACGGGGAGTTATCCGAGGACACCAGCCCGGCACGGCCGCCCCGTGCCATGGAGCCAGTGCCCTTGGCAGGGCAGAGCCGGCTCCTGGCACAGGGACCTGCCACCAGGCATTGTCCTGCTCCTGCCCACCAGGAATTGTCCTGCTCCTGCCACAAGGACCTGCCCACCAGGCATTGTCCTGCCCCTGCCCACCAGGCATTGTCCTGCTCCTGCCACATGGACCTGCCCACCAGGCATTGTCCTGCCCCTGCCCACCAGGAATTGTCCTGCTCCTGCCCACCAGGGATTCTCCTGCTCCTGCCCACCAGGCATTGTCCTGCTCCTGCCACAAGGACCTGCACACCAGGCATTGTCCTGCCCCTGCCCACCAGGGATTCTCCTGCTCCTGCCCACCAGGCATTGTCCTGCCCCTGCCCACCAGGCATTGTCCTGCTCCTGCCACATGGACCTGCCCACCAGGCATTGTCCTGCCTTTTGGGGATACCTTCCTCGGGAACGCGCTGTCTTAGCAGGCACTGCCCAGCCTGTGCTGCCGCTGTTTTGGTGACCTCAAAAAGCTGGTTTTTCCCCAGTAAGGGGCAGATATTTTCAGAAATGCCTAAATTGTCCCACTTGCCCCAATCCCACGAAGGCAGAGGTGGGCACAGGGATAATTCCGGAGCAGAAGGAAGAAGTTTGCCTTCCCAGCCTGCAGGAATTGCCATTCTCATCCCCTGCCTGGCTCTATGGAGCTTTACCAGCTCCTGGCTATTTTTTCCACCTCTTTCCATCACTCCCATCCCAAAACCCCTCAGGGCCCTCCTTGTTTTGTTGTCACCTTGGCTGGGACACTCTGGGGCTTTCCTCTGTGCTCTAAAGCTTTTCCAGCTGCACCTTCACCCTGGGGCATCTGATCCCTTCCTGCAGCTGAGCCACTCCTGGGAAAAAGGTGTTCCCAGCTTTGCCAGACCCATCCATGGCTGGGAAGGGCTGAGAAGGGGGGTTTGCTTTCCTTTATCCCCATTTTGTGCCGTGTTTGTCAGAGGTGTGTGAGATCCTGGAGCTGCTGCCAGGGGCACGTTAGCTTGGCCAGGCCCTGTTGGTCCCACTCTGCACTTTCCCTGCCTTGGTGTGAGGCGAGAAGGGCCTGGCAGGGATGGAGAGGGATCTGGGAGAAGGGAATTGCACCCGGGAGGGGCTGTGGTGGAGCTCCTGGGCAGGATGGGTGTCTGAGCCTCAGCCTCGGGACCCTGCCATGTGGGCCACCAGTGGGGAGGTGGCAGAGTGACCTGCAGAGCTACAGGGAAGGCAGAAGCCATGGCTATCCCTTCCTCAGCCCTGTTTCCTAATTCTGGGCAGATCAAGAGGAAAAACATGTTTTGGAAGGGTGTTCCCTGTCTGTGGGTGGGCACTGGTGGGCTGGGGGGTGGCTGTGGCAGGAGAATGTGGGAGCAGTCCCTGTCTCCAGGAAAACTTGGCCTGAAGGGGTTGGCTGTGCAGGTCCCATCCCAAAATATGTCTGTTTGGGGTTCCTCCTCAAAAAATAATCCCATTTCTTTCCTGCTTATCCTCATTCTCTCCCTGCAGCCAGACAACCCCAGGGTGTGGGCTGAGCTCACGGTGCTGCCACCCAGCCCTATCCCACCCCACCCCATCCCATCCCATCCTGTCCCGTCCCATCCCATCCCATCCCTGCTCCCATGCCATGTCATGCCATCCTGTCCCATCCTGTCCCATCCCATCCCAGGTGGCTCCATGGGGGACATGTCTGGAACAGCAAAGCCACCAAGCCACAGATAATTGGAGGGGCACAGACTGTGCTGGGTGGGAAGGAGTGACAGCCCTGACTGTGGATCCCCACACAGGGAATCCTGGAATGGTTTGGGTGGGAAGGGACCTCAAAGCCCATCCAATGCCACCCCCTGCCACGGGCAGGGACACCTTCCTCTGTCCCAGGTTGGTCCAGCCTGGCCTTGGACACTTCCAAGGATCCAGGGGCAGCCACGGCTTCCTTGGGAATTCCAGCCCAGCCCCTCCCCCCACTCCCAGACACCAATTCCTTCCCAATGTCCCCCCCATCCCTGCCCTCTGGCAGTGGGAAGCCATTCCCTGTGTCCTGTCCCTCCCTCCCTTGTCCCCAGTCCCTCTCCAGCTCTCCTGGAGCCCCTTCAGGCCCTGCAAGGGGCTCTCAGCTCTCCCTGGAGCCTTCCCTTCTCCAGGTGAGCATTCCCAGCTCTCCCAGCCTGGCTCCAGAGCAGAGGGAATCCAGCCCTGGGAGCATCTCCAGGGGCTCCTCAAACCTCGCTCCAGCAGCTCCACATCTTTATATTCTGTTGAGTTCCCTCTCTGGGTGGGATCTCTCCCAGGACCCAACGCCCCATCCCTGGAGCATCTCCACCCACCCTCAGTCCCCCTGGCACCCACCCCACAGCCCGTGGCCTCCCCAGGCCCCTCTCCCTCATTCCCCCAATCCCGAGCCCACCCGTGTCCCTCTGTGTCCCCGCAGGGCTCGTGCAGATCCCAGTGAGCATGTACCAGACCGTGGTGACCAGCCTGGCCCAAGGCAACGGCCCCGTGCAGGTGGCCATGGCCCCGGTGGCCACAAGGATAGCGGACACTGCGGTCACCATGGACGGGCAGGCCGTGGAAGTGGTGACCCTGGACCAGTGACAGAGTGGGGGCCGCGGGAGTTCCCTCCTCTCGTGCGCGACTTTGTTCTTCTACGCCTCTCCAGAGATGCAATCAGGTGGCATTGGAGTCTCCCGGCTTCGGAAGCAAGAAGGGTTGGTTGACCTTTATTTGGTCGGTTGACCTTTATTTGGTTGGTTGTTCTTTTTTTTTTTTTTCCTTTGGCTTTTTTTTGTTTGTTTTTTTCTGGGTTTTTTTGGTTTTTTTTAAAGGAAAAGAAATAGAGAAAAAAAAAAACCAAAAAACCAGCAGGATCCTGGCAGAGGATGATGATGTGCAAAGTGCATTTTTCCAGCGCCACGCTGCTCTCGGAGGAGCGAGAAGCCAAATGGGGACTTTGGGGTGCCGGGGAGGTTTCCGAGAAAGGCAAACAAGGTGACCCTGAGCCCTGCTGTGCCCCGGGTGGGACGGGGCAGGAGGAGGCAGCACGGACACCCTCGGCTGCCCCGGCAGCGGCGCCGGCACCTCCCGGGCACGGCCCCTCCACGCTTGGCAAATTAGGGATGGGAAGATCGAAACACGGACTTTTATAGGACAAAAACCCACCCGAAAAGGAAAAAAAAAAAAAAAATGCTGGGCAAAGACTCCTCTCCTGGGATAAAGATGAAATGCATGTGTGACTGCAGGGGCGCAGCCCCCCAGGGGACAATGACGCTCCCGCAGGGGCCGCCCGCTCCCCTTGGTGCACACTGGAGCCCTGTCCCTCCCTCGCCGCTCTCGGACGTACCTGCCACTCTGCCCTCGGGTTTGTCTTTATTATTATTATTATTATTGTTGTCGGTGGTTGTTATTATTATTATTTCCCCGTTTCGTGGCTCTTAACCCGGAGCGCAGACGCCTCCGAAGGGGCTCTGGCTGCGTCCCCACCACGTTCCCAGGATTTTCCTCGCCAAAGGGCCCCCTCGGGCTCGTCCCCCTCCCCACTTCCCTCCTTCCCAGGGTGCTCGTCCTCCCCTTCCCGGCCCTGCAGACCCAAGTCCCATGGGAAAAGCTTTGCTGAAGGGAGTGGGGGGATGCAAGCGCAGACCCTTCCCTTGGGGGTTTGGGGACCCCCCCTTTGGGGTTTGGAGAACCCCCCTTTGGGGTTGGAGAACCCCCCTTTTGGGGTTTGGGGAGCCCCCATTTGGGGTTTGGGAAACCCCTCCCTTTGGGGATTGGGGAACCCCCCTTTGGGGTTGGAGAACCCCCTTTTGGTGTTTGGGGAGCCCCCATTTGGGGTTAGAGAACCCCCCTTTTGGGGTTTGGGGAGCCCCCCCTTTAGGGTTGGGGATTCCCCCCTTCGGGGTTTGGAGAGCCCCCTCTTTGGGGAACCCCCCTCTTTGGGGGACTCTCTATTTGGGGAACTTCTCCTTTGGGGGACCCTCTGCACCCCAAATCCCACCCCCCACCCTGGTCCTGCCCTGTGCATCTCCCAGCACGGTTTTTAATCCCCAAACCCTTCCCAGGAGGGTGACAAAAAGCCTCAGGGGGATGTTTTTTGGTGGGGGTGTGTGGAATTCCACTCGCCGTCCCACCCACCGCCCCCCAATCAGTTCCCGTGGGATTCCCTTTCGGGTGGTGTGGGGGTGGTGTTTCTGGGGGTGTTTTTTATTCCAGTTCCCAAGGGGTCGCTGAAGTTCTCGCTCTGCCTTCGAGGGAGTTCTCAGATTCTTGTATTTCCTTGTTTTATATGGAAAAGCCAAGCAGCCCCCCCTGCCCAGCGTTCTTTGTACACTGTCCTTGGGTCCTTGGCCGAGGGGAGGGAGACCCTTCCACGGGAGCAACATCCTGGTCCTCCCATTTATCACCTGAGTTCCTTTTTTAATGATTATTTTTCTATCGTCGTGGTGAAGATGTCGGTGGCTTTTCAAGTCAGTGTTTCTTTGGCGCTGGAATGAGGTTCTTTTAGTCCCAGAGGTTCCCCCCCCACCCCAAAAAAAGGACAAAACCCAGGAAAATAGCAGAGCATGGCCCCCCCTCCCCGTTTCCCCGTGTCTATTATTGCCTCGTTCAATAAATTGTTACAGATGTGTCTATTTGTGGGTCCGACTCTTCTGATTTGGGGGGGATTTGGGGATGTTGTCCCATCCCTCCCTGTCCCAGGGATGGTTTAGGGGTCGATCCCACCCCGCTCCCGCTCCGGGGCTGGAGCAGCTCAGCACCCCTGGGATCATTCCAGGGGTCTAATCCTTCCCTTGGGCCATTTATCCCAGTCCTTTTCCCTCTTCTGGCCCGATGGGAACCTCGGGAATGCTGGAGCGTCCCCACCGTGCTCCCCTCTGGGGGCTGAGCTGCATTTTGGGGTGAATTCCTCGGATTTCACCGCCGGGGTCCCAGGAGGGGGTTTTTTGGGGGTGCAAACCCAAGGAGGAGCCGGGAAGCGCAGAGATGGATTGCAGGAGCTTTATTGGAATATCAGGATAGTTGATCCCAGAGGCGCGAGTCCCGTGGAAGGTTCTGGCAGCCTGGGGTGAGAAAAAGAGCGGGGAAGGCTGGGAAGGACAGAGGGAGGGAGGGAAGGGAGGCCGGGAGGGGTGGGAATGCTCAGGGATCTGCTCCCAGCCGGATGGGATACCCGGGATGCTGCAATTCCCGGGAGGTGACTGGGAGCCCCCCGGGACCCCCGGTGTGCCCCCGGCGGGGTGGCAGCGGGGCCGGGGGAGGCAGCTCGGCCCGGCAGACGCTGCGGGGAGCTTTAATCCCCTTTAATCGGGTTTAATAAGCAGGTCGGGGCCTCCTGCTGGGAGCGCTCCTGGAGCACCAGCAACCTCCGCTTCCTACTGGGACGCCTTGGTGAGGCTGCGTTAGGGGCGGTTTGGGGTCAGGGGGGGGGTTCTGCCTCTGCCCCCACCCCAGCACTGCCCTGAACTGCACGGTGGGGCCCCAAACTGCAGCATCTGAGCCCCAAAGTGCGGGGGGATGCTCAGGATGAGCCGGGATGGAGGCGGCGAGCGGGACGCTTCCCAGCGGCGAATGTTGGTCCTGGAGGGCAC
>VWZG01013041.1:67562-82864 GCA_013396735.1 Grallaria varia | reverse complement strand
AACTTGAAATATTTTCATTAATAATTTGTGTTAGTTGAATTCTGACATTTATAGCCAGATGCTTGAATCAGTATTTATGAAATTAATTGTTATTTGGACAATGCAGACAGATGGAACTGAATCAGTCTGGCTGTTTCTGCATATGAATTAACATTTTGTCTATTTTATAGCAAAATCCTTTTTTATATTTTCACCCCCTGTATTTCTCCCCTGTGGCAATTTCTAACTTCATTTTGTCAATATTTCTGTGAGCTGACTGTGAGGCTCAGCTAGAAAAAAAGAGTTTTTATACTCATCCTCCTACTGTGCAAAGACATAGAATAAACAAAACAGTATTGAAATTTTGGGAGAAATTCCTCATATTCTGTGACATCTACAAGAGTTTCAGACATTTGTACAAAACTTTAATGCTCAAGTTCCCCACTGCTCTTCTCACTTGTCCTGCTGCCAGAAGTTCCTCACTGCTCTCTTCTCATGTCTTTTTTCTTTTCTGTCCTTAAAAAAACATGAGCTATCATCACAAAGAGAAACCTGTTAAAGCTTCATAAAAATGGTATTAATATTTTTTCCTCTGAAAGATATTCGAGTGTTTCCAGGGGACTCAGTTGTTCCTTGAGGGCAGTAGAATAATGAGTAATAGGTGCAGCAAAATGCTGTTAAATCACTCCAGTTATTAATGTGCACTGTACTCAGTCTGCAGGCAGTCCCTGCAGTAATACAGACTGAGACTATAGGGAAAGAAGTAGGAAAAAGAAATCCTAAAGTTTATAATGCTTCTTTGACAGAAATTTAACACTTCTGCCACGATCTCAAATATGTATGAGCAAAGATGATATTCCAGCAATGCTTTGTCTCAGCTACTTTGTTACAAAATAAATGTATAGCCCACTTTAGTTAGATCTGACATCCTCAAAGGATGGAACTGGAAGAACACTGTTCCATACAACAGATACCTCTGCAGTGAGAATGATGCAGTGATGTGATATTTCTGTTAATTAACCTCATGTAAGATCTACTTTGGGATTAATGTAGTGTAACTGTACTATTAGTTCCTATAACCTTCTTTGCTTTGGTGATGGTTTATGTAATATATCACAGTCTTAGAAGGTTTCTGAGAAAGATTACTTTGGTGCACATATAATTTAATATGCCAGACATTTTCCCTCTAAACAACCTACTCTGGACCAGAAAAGCAACCAGGGAATTTTGTTTTGATTTTACTGACTTGGATTTATGGTACAATTTATTTCGCGGCAAATCTTGTGTCAGATGTTGTTTTCATGTGGTTCCTCTTGACAGCAGTTAAAATTCTCTGACAATAAAACGAACTTTTCTAGCTGAAATTCTTGCACACTGGATTTTAAATGGTATGCATTCTGCATCTTTGCCTACCTAATATATTTGTGTGGAGGGTTTTTTGGGGTTTTTTTTGTTTGTTTTTTTTTTTCTGTACTGCATTCATGTTTTTAATGTTTTAGATTTGCTAGCAAATTACAAGAATCTGTAAAATAAAAAACAAGGACTTTATTTTTAGTGTTGCTTAAACTTTAGGATTATTGTCCCAGAATAGGTTAAGCTGAGTTTTTCTATACAGTAAGTCTAAATTCTTTTTCATTGTTATGTTTCTTTTTAAATTCTGGTCAACAACATTTAGAAAAATCAAAACAATGTTCCTGGCATACCTTGATAAAAAAGTATTTATAATTTTGATTTACACTCTTAATATAGTATATTAAACCAAAACTAAAATAACTAGTAACTTATTGTGTCATGATCTCCTCCAAGAGTACCTTGAGACTTGCACTCTCCCTGTCCGTCTTCTTTATAAGTAGATAACAGAAAGGTGTGAGCTGTTGTGCATCATGTTAATGTATTAATTAATTTAAGTAGTTAATTTAGTTAATTTGTAGAGTTCACAAGAGAATGTTCTGTTTTTCCCTCTTTAGAGTGTTCCTTCCAAATCTACTCCTCAATTTAACCAGTCGCTATATGAATAATCCCAGCAAAATCAGTACAAAGTTGAATTCTTCAGTTGAAGCACACAGATACTGTAAATAGAAAGACAGTATAAAGCAAAAGAAAACAGATATGACAGGTAGAAAAAACTTGAAAATCTTCAAACCATATTCTGAAAGGAAGGAATTTCACTTTCAGTATATTTGGAACTTGATATACAGTAATGAATATACTAATGGCATAACATATGGTATTGCAGGGGACCAATTATTTTACGTTTATATACTGAAGAGATACATACATTGGGAAAAAAAAACAACAAAAAACCAACCAAAAACAACTAGTCTGTTAAGTATTTTCTTCCATTCATAACATATTCCCAAAAATGTGAAACTCTGAGCAAGCAGTGAAAGTTTCACTGCTCTTAGATTGCTTTTCATCCCTGCCTTTTTGTTGCATACTGTGAGACAGTTTTAGGTCCTACTTAATTATTCTAAATATTCTTTTAAAATGGAGTATATAAAGTATTCTGATTCAGAATGGGTTTTTTCTTTATTTTTTTTTCCAGGAGCACATAGTTATATTTTTCTTCCTATATATATGTATATATAATCAGCATCTACCATCACTGATACGAAGATTTGAAGAGTTGGGTTAATTCCATAAATGTAATTATAGAAGTCATTGTATCTAGACCTATAGTGCTGTGCAGGGAATTCTAAAGTAAACACTGATTCTTTAAATACTGCATATGGAAGTAAATTTGTTCCTTTTTATAGGCTTCAGGAGTTGCTCAAGTGTTTATGGAATTGGATCCTTAGGTTTCATGTAGTTAACACATTTGTGTTTTATTAAGTGTTGACTCATAGTCACGCTTTCATGTTGTTTAAAATTTAAATACATTTACAGTAACACTAATTTTTAATATGCCCTAAGGTTTATTTTCAGTGAAATTATTCAGCCTTGGAAAGTAGTCACGGCTGAAAAGTAAGTCAAACACTGCTACTGCTTGGTTTAGGTTTTAAATTTCATTTTAAAGGAACTGAATTTTGCATATCATAATCCTTCTCTTCTCCAAATTCTATTCTTATTCTCATGATGATACTTTATTTTTTCATGACATGGTTACACTTCAGAGTTTGATAATTTTAAATTTCATGAAATGATAAAGCCAAAATGTGCTGGAAGACATACAATCCTACTGCTTTGTTTACAAGAAAGCAGTTACTATGTTTCAATGGCAAATCCATGCAAAGTGCCCATAATAGAGTGTGAAGTGTAAAAGTTACCATTTTTCCAAAGTCAGTAAATGCCTTTAGCACTACATGTAATGGAACTCTGACTGCTGCAGAAACTAAAGAAATAGAAATTCTAATGAATCTGGATTCAAAAGAATAACAAAGAGCATGGACAGAAATAATTATGCTTTCATTGAATATGTAGCTTGAAAAGCAGTCCTAAAGCAACTATAAAAATACTCTATAATGAAAAAATGAAGCTCTCTTAGAGATGGAGAAAGATACTACTGGCTGTCTTGAGACATTACATTTCTATATCCTCTTGTAAAATATTACAGCCCTTGCTTTGCTGGGCAGGACAAATGCTGTTGTGCTTCTAGCCAAATCCATCCAATTTACATCCATTCTCCAGTATGAATCTGACATATGGAGAGCTCATCAGAGCTGGCAAACAGCAAAGAGGCAATTGCTGTAGAGACAATAAAAAGAATCTTTCTTGTAAAGGCAGGGTAATGTTCCTAGAACTCTCTGTGGATTGACGTTTCCCAGTGCATATTCAACCTTGCTATTAGTAAATGCAGTGCCACGATACTTATTATATATTATTTATTCCCTTAAAGGATCCTGGAACACAACACTTTTTCCCTGGACTTTGTTTCTAGATGTGTTGCTGTACAATATTCTTAGTGCTTCTGGGGAAGGTTTCCCCCTGTTGTCTGCTTCTGATGGCATCTCTAGGTGGAATCATGGAGACAAGTGAATGATTGCTGTCAGGAATTCAGGCTTGATTTCTGAAAGCCTGTACTAAGTTGAAACCCCTTAGCATTCCAAATCACCTTTTTTTTTTGGTTGGTTAGTTGGTTGTTCTTTTGTTATAACTTAATATACATTTTCATACACTGCCTCTGAAATATATACAATATGACTAGTTTACTTTCAGGTCCCCAGTAGATAACTGAGAACTGTTCCTTTGATCAGCATAGGCATCTGTCACTTTAGGGTTTGAATACATCGTTGGGCTGGCAGACCACAGTGCCAGAAATTCGGCACTACTGTGCACACAACTGTATCTTGGAGTGTAGACCAAGGACAGTCAATGCTGATCTTCATGAATGAGGCACAGCAAGTTATGAACTGTATGAAAGTGGCTGTCACATGCATTAGATGTCTGTTGCCAGCTAGAAGGAAGGAAAATTCCCTCATTTTTTACCAGATTTAGATCTCCTCTGTATGGCGTGTGGCCCCTGGCTGGATGCCAGGTATCCACTGAAGTCATTCTATCACTCCCCTCTGCAACTGGACAAGGGAGAGAAAACATAATAAAAGGCCCATGAGTTGATATGAGGATGAGGAGAGATCACTCTTTGATTACTGTCATGGGCAAAACAGACTCGACTTGGGAAATTAATTGAATTTATCACCAATCAAAATCAGAGCAGGATAATGAGAGGTAAAACAATTCTTAAAAACATCGTCCCTCCACTTCTCAGTCCTTCCTGGACTCTACCTTCTTCCCCCCAACAGCACAGGGAGATGTGAATGAAGGTTACAGTCAGTTCATCACAGGCTGTTTCTGCCGCTGCTCAGGGAGAGGAGTCAGGGTCCTTCCCCTGCTCCAGCAAGTGGTCCCTTCCACAGGAGACAGTACCAACATGAGTCTATGCTCCAACATGGGTCCTTTTCCAAGGGGTGCAGTCCTTCAGGCACAGGCTGCTCCAGTAATTACTCCAGTGTGGGCTGCTCTCTCCACAGGTCCCCGTGTCCCTGCCAGGAGCCTGCTCCAGCACAGGCTTCCCATGAGGTCACAGCCTTCTTTGGCATCCACCTGCTCCAGTGTGGGCTCCTCCCCGAGCTGTGGGTGGATCTCTGCATCCCTGTGGACCTCCGTGGGCTGCAGGGGAACCTCAGCTCCAGCACCCGGAGCACCTCCTGCCTCCATCTGCACCGACCTTGGTGTCTGCAGGGCTGTTTCTCTCATGCATTCTCACTTCTCTTTTCTCTGAGCAGAATTACATCTATGCAATAACTTTCTTCCTTCTTAAATACATTGTCACAGAGGTGTTACTACCTTCTCTGATCGGCTTAGCCTTGGCCCATGGTGCATCCATCCTGGACCCAGCTGGAATTGGCTTTGCTGGACATGGGAGAAACTTCTGACAGCTTCTCAAGGGCCATCTCTATAGTCCCCTTTACTACTACAATTTGGCCACACAAACACAATACACTCTCCTCACAATCTGAACATATAAACTATTGATCCCCATCAGTGTCATTAATTGTTGCCTGTGGCCTCTGAAACACTGACTTTACATTCCTGCAGAAGCGTAATTTGCTCAGTCACAACAATGATTTTATGCAGATGAATAAAAGGGACTATTTGCACTCAACAAAAAAGCTACATTTGAAACCACTGTACTCTTGGAAAATAGGACTCGTCAAGTTGCAAGAGAAGCAAACAAATTATGAAGTTGACTGATTTTTTTTTTTTAATTGCTTCATTGAATTTTGTTCCTTTTTTTCTTTCTCTTTCCTTTAGCAATGGTCGTTCTCAGCAATTTGGAACCAAATACAACATATGAAATCAAAGTAGCTGCTGTAAATGGAAAAGGGCAAGGAGAGTACAGCAAAATCGAGATCTTTCAGACCTTACCTGTCCGTGAGTAACACTTGTGCTATTAAATGAAAATTATTATTAAAATATATTATCTCTAGATCAGCTAGTAATTTGAATTATGATTTACTGTAGATAATGTTTTATATTTATACTCTACTCCCCAGTGTATTGCATCAGTCATCGTTTCTCAGAAATCATGCTTTGTTCATCTTATTCTCCCCTTCCAAGAAGTATGAATGAATTTAAATTGGAGAGTTTATCCCATTATCTTATATTTTTGAGACTCAGAAAATTCTCTGTTTTATATACAAGAGAACAAACCATGAAAAATATTAGATTAAGGGGTTTTTCTCATTTACACTGATATTATCAACATCTGTGAGGAATGAATTGGCCATTTCTGGAGACATTTCTTCATCAAATTATCCTGCCATTGTTTTGCAATTATTAAGCCTCAAACAGAAATCTTAAGTTATGGGAAAAATGGTGAGAATAAACTGTTGTAGCTATGATTACATGCAAATGATAAATTGTATGAAGCCAATTTTATGTTTGTAGTAGCTATAGGCAAGAGTTCCGGATTTAAATATTAGACGCTATTGAAAAATATTTTTCTCAAGTTACCTTTAAATAGAAACAACAATAAATAAATTAAATACAAAGGGAGAAGAAAAATAAAGGATCGAGCAGATGGCAATTTACAGTAATCAAACAGACATACCAAAATACATCAGCAACTATTGCCAGACCAGTCCCTCATAAATCTGTTGCAACCCAACTGCTTCCTGAGTGGGGCATTATTCAGTGTAATTAATACTGGCCCTAAGGGAATGAACAATAAAAGTCATGCAGCTACAAAGAACACAAAATATTTCTGTGTTATTATACCATATTATGTTCTTATTGATACATTTCTTCTGTCCTAAACCAGTAACATGGTAGCTTTCAATTTTCTTTTTCTTTGAAGCATACGGATATTGTAAATATATGTTGGAGGACAGATGAAATAATTTCCTATCATTCTTATGATACAATGTACCTGGTGGAGGAATGGCAGAAAGTCATAGAGGTTATATCATCCATCTATCTATCTATCTATCTATCTATCTATCTATCTATCTATCTATCTATCTATCTATCTATCTATCTATCTATCTAATCTACTTTATGTTGAGATCTAAGTTTATCCTTAGATAAGGGATAAACACAAATAGAATTATTTCTAAAGGGACTGTATCTCTCTAGATGAATGGAAATTTACAGGTATTTTGAAGATTAGACACTTAAGTATGACATCTTCATTTAGGATCTGTTTTTGGAAATGTTAATTTTATGTTTATCCTTGATATTGACTACTCTAAAAGTACTAATTTGCATTAGCACATTTATTGTGCTAAATTACCATTTAGCACATGGAACTGAAGCTCACACTTAAAATTAAGGATTCTTCGCTGTACGAGAGTGTTACTCTTAAAATTCAGCGTAAGTAGCAGCCTACCAGCCTTGCTGAATTGATGGCTAAAGAATTTCTGAAGGAAACAAATTTCAAAGTGTCAAAAGTTGGAAGGTCTCAAAGAAATTAATATTTCTTTCATACTTCACATAATTTTGTTTCCTTGTATGAGGAATTTACATTGGAATATATTTTAAGCAAAATATTGAACACTCTTATTAAGTTTGTTCTGCATTGCCTGGAAGGATCATATTGACTTTAAGATTTTGATTAATATTATGGGTGAGTTCCCAGCTGTAATTTAAGATTTATCTCACAGATGAATTATTATTATTATTAATATTATGTACTGGGGTTTTTTTTTTTTCCTTGTTTAGGGGAGCCAAGCCCCCCTTCAATTCATGGACAACCAGAAAGTGGCAAGAGTTTTAAACTTAGTATAACTAAACAGGATGATGGAGGTGCCCCCATACTGGAATATATTGTCAAATACAGAAGTGTAAGTATTTCAGTTAATCAGAATAAGTGAGTTATGCTTGTTAGTAGCTGCTTTTAATCCACAGAGGGCTGTTGATATGATTTGAAATTTAACAATTGAACAAAATATTTCTGGACTAGGAAAAGTAAAGAAGATAGTGTTTTCTTTTGTTGCTATGTTGCTAATACCAGATTATAAAATAAAAAAGTAAAAGAAAATCCCTTCCTAAATATGCAACTGAAATTTCATTCCAGCAAGAAAATTTTATTCTGTGTTTTGTTACATGGTAAATTAAGAACAAATCTGGCAAGTTTAGAATACAGGCTTTTCTGTAAGATATAATTTATTTCAAAAAATGGTGGTTTTTGTTTTTTTTCTATCATTAAAGTAGCTCAAATATCTGTAATTTCCTAATGTACTATGTTTAGAAATGATTGGGCTGGATAAGTAGCTACAGAGCTGGCAAAAGTGATGAATTAAATTCCAAATTGCACATTTTTAAAAAAGCTTCTTTGTGCTCTTTTAGAAAGATTATAGTACATTTATCTGATGAAATCCAGTAAAAACACCTTATCAGAGTGTTATAGCAGATTTATGCGTCTGTTTTGAGCGTCTGAAAGATTGGGAATGTGACATCTGATATGTAGACGTTAAATGGAATGTAGTGAGGGCTGTGTTTAATAGAGAGAGACAATCTTTGAGAAATTAACTGCAGAATCTCTTTTAGCATTCCCAAAAAGACAGTTCTTTAGCTTGTAATAATTTTTGTCACATTTCCTGATGTTTGCTGTAACTTTTTTATGATAGTCCTGGGATTATCCAATTGCTAAACCTGGTATGTAAAATGATCCTCCTAGGCTGAGTAAACCAAAGAAGATTGGTTGCTCCCAATCAATTGAGAAATATTTGGTAGCACTTTTAAGAGTAGCCTGAGGGAATGACCAGGAGTTATTCTGCTATCACTGATCCTTACATCTTAATTGACCTCCTTAAATGACTTTCCGTCCAGTGAATACGGTTGACATAAAAAAAAAAAAAAAAAATTTGCAAAGAAGACAAGGGTAGTAAAATATGCAATAAAAGATACAATGCAGTTTTGTGGGATTGAACTTCTTAGTTAGATTATAATGACTCCAAGTATTTACCATTTGGAAGAAAATAAACTTTTTGGATATAATATGTGCATGAAGCATAAGAAATTTAATCTGGTTTCATGACTGAAAAAAAACTACATGCTTTTCGATCTATCCTGAATTTTTTTTTAAAATCTGACTTTGATCTAGTGTTTTGAATAAGGCACAATAGTATAGTGTAAAAGATGACCTTTAATGTGTGTTGTTGTAAGTACAGTTTAAGCAGTAAGTGAAAACTTAATAGGTTATTGCAGAAGATAGCTTTTACTTGAACCTCAAGTCTGTATCTCCTTAAGATCCCAACTGAAATAGCAATTTGTCTAAATTAAAGGGCTTCATACAAGAAAAGAAGCAGAGTAATTTTTTGGTGTTTTAATCAGAATGAATGAATGCTATTTAAAGTTTATAATTATCTGCTGACTGCTTCTCTTCTTTCTTCCCCATTGGTCGTATTTAATAAACTTTCCTGTAACTCTTGCCAGCCTCATTGCTAGGACCTGGACCAATGCATTTGCTTGCATGTTTAAAGAGCATATTAGATAATGACCTATACATCAGTGGCTTTTTCTTCATGTATTATTGGAAATCAGTTCCCTCATGTTTTAAGCTTTATACAGTTGTTTGGTTTTTTTTTTTTTTAAACTTGGGGAAAAACAGCCTTCAAGATACTGAAGGACTATTATAGCCTGGTTTAGGGCAATGGGTACGTTTTATATTTCTGGAAATCACGTATTTCATTCTGTTAAATATTGTTTTCCTAACATCAGTTTCTTCTTATTACGGGTGGGAATTACTGACTACAGTCAGATAAGAAGCAGCTTGACATTTTCTTCTGTATTCCAGAGAGTACAAATTTTATGAGTAGCAGCCTCAAATTTTTTTCATGCTGTTGCATTAAGTCAAGACAGTCTGACCAAGCTTCACTGATGGTGTCTGAAGCTGATGGTGCACACTGGCTTCAAAGTTACCTTAGGAAAGAATAGGAGGGAAGACAGAATAACAAGGGAAAATTGTTCCACGGTAGCCAGATGGGAAGAGCAGTGATAGGAATTCCCTAGGGAAGCATCCTGGCTGACGCAGGGGATGACAACCTGACCACGTCTCTCAAAGTAACTGTGTAATTTTAATGAAGGCAAACTTAAACCCTGCTTTGGTTGTTCCTGCTCATGGTGCTTCTGAAGTTGGTTGGGGCACACAAAGTGCTGGTGTTTCACAGTGGATGTGAAGCTTTGCCCACGTACATTATGGACATGTGTACTGAATTTGTAAATGGCTATTACCTGCTGTGTTGTTTATCAAGTATCAGACCACAGAGAGTTGTTTTGGTGTTTTGTTTGTTTGTTTGTTTGTTTGTTTGTTTGTTTGTCTGTCCCCGGCAGGAAAAGTTTTAGTAAATAGTTAGAATTAGAAAAAAATAAAAATAAGTCTGTTTTATGGTTATAATCATTTTGGTAGAAGCACGAAAAATTGTTTAAAATCCTAACTTGTAAACCAATAACAGTACTTTTATGCCTTTTATGTCCATAATGATGTTTGGAGGAAACATTAAAGGAATGATTAGTTTTTGAAGGCTCGGAAGTTGTTCACCATCTTGATATGCGACGGGGTTACTATTAATGCTCTGAATTTTGGCAAAGAAGGGCTTGATTAATAAGTCATGTGCTTTGCTTTTGTTCTGGCTATGTTGATTTTATTCCTTTATTCTGTGTTCATTTTATTCCTTTATGACAGGCTGCAGAACAAGCCTCTATAAATATGAACCATTTAAAAAGAAATAATTTCTCATTTAATCCCACTCTGAGTTACCTACCCAAAACCAGTTAACTGTTTTTGCATCTCTAGGTTCCACTTTACCTGCCAGATCCTTGGACTTTCTGTGCATTTAACACTATGTACGTTGTTAACCATTTTGTGCTTTGTCCTGTATTTCACCCAGACCTAAAAGGAGCAACCTGATGTGATCAATTATTGTGAAGTCACAGCTTCAAACTATCGGATTGCCTTCAGCGAGGATTTGTTTATAATTTTTCCTGCCAGCTTTCAAGCTACTATGGCATCTTCTGTCCTTTTTTATCACAGGGGTGACCATAATAAGAAGTCTGCTTGAGCTGAGCTTTCAGCTCAACAATTTAGAGAGAATCGAGAATAAGGGAAGAGTTGAAGTGGGTTAATCACTTTTTCTCACTTTGTATGAGTTCCCAGAGAATGTGATCCTGGATATATTGGAGAATGACCATTAAAGAGAAAGATGGTATTTTCTAGACCAGTAAACTGGTGCCTTAACACTGGGCTGGCTTTACTGCCACTGTTGTCAGGTGTGCCTTCAGTTTTCAGAAGCAGCCAAGTCATGGTAGACAGGAGTTTTACACTGCTTTCTTTACTTTTTGATTGTTTTTTGTTGGATTTTTTGTTGTTTTGTTTTGTCAGGGTATTTAGGTGTTTAGGTTACAGCTGTCTTAAAAATCTAGCTCTTAGACACGTATTAAATAACTTTGCCTGATGCTCATATTATAAAGCAAATATATACACAATTAAGAATAATAATGTGAAGGGTTGTGGTTATTTTTGTTTTGATTTATTTTCAGTGTAGTAGTCTGTAGCGTTGTGGCAGGTCTGTTTCAAACAAGGGCTTATACTGGGATGGGGACAGTGTTGATCTAAGGCTTAAGAGTAATGGACGAGGGCAGTAGGATCTCCAGAAGCTGCCAGTCGTTGACTAGGTTGTCAGTGGCCTTCTGTAAAGAAGCATTTCTGCTTTATATGAAACAAAATGAAATGCAAATAGATGAGTTTAATCTCTGGAGTTGCAGATCTCATTGCAGTTTCTGAAAATGTGCATTTTTCGGTGGATATTAATGATACAACTGCCAATAGTAAATGATTATTGAAGACATTTCTATTAACTCACCCCCAAAATCAGACTATAGTTCGTAATTTAGAAGTTTCTTTCATTTGTTGTAGAACATTGTGCGTATGCAGAACTTTCTATAAATTTTAGGAAATATTAATAAAAGAACAGCCTAATAAGGTGCAAAGTGATTGTTTGTGGTTCTGTTTTCTGCTCCTTAAGCTACTGATTAAAGGGTCTTAAAGTTGATAGAGAGATTTGTAGGAAGATTTTCCCGGCAGTCTCTTGATTTGGTTCTTGTCCCTCTTTTTCTGTTTCTACACTGTTAGCAAAATAAATGTGGGCACATTACTGAGCTCTGCTTAGCAAAAACTACTTGAAAATGCATTATATCTGAAATAACAGCTAAAAAGAAGGACATTGCAGTTCCTTTTCTCGTTTTTGGTTGTTTTTTTTTTTTTTTTTGTTGGGTTTTTGTTCCCCTTCTTTAAAATGCCAAAAGCAGACTGTATTCGGGAAGACTTCATCTGCTTGTCTTTAGAAAAACACACCTTGCTTTCCAGATACTTTATTCCTCTTCCACCTAACTTGTGCTTGTCACTTTTCATAAAATGTTTTGTGTCTCTGCACTCAGGGCTTGGGCTTTGTTTCATTTATCTCAATTCACCCAGTTGGCTTCAGGTTCAACTAAACTTATGGTGTCACTTCTCTGGAATACCATGCAGGTATCCTGTTACATTTCAGCTCTTTCATTATTTTTCACCCGGCCAAACTGTGGAACATCTGCCTTTTCAGTTACTCTTTCTGCAGAAGTGCAGCCTCATACAGAAATCCGCAGTTTTCCATCCAGCTCTTAAGCTTATTCTATTCATCACATAATTCTACAGTTTGTTTTCAAAATTTAGTCATGTATCTGGTTGCAGTGCTGTCTTTTGTATATTTTTTTTTTCCTTGTGTGATTCCGAATCCCTTTGGAATTTCCCAGTATATTCACATGGTACATGCACATAACACCAAAGTCGTTTGTGGAACTTCTGATTTCTCTCACGTTGATATGCTTTGGAATCTACCTGTACTTTTATTAATTCCTCCCACACCTCACCAATTGAAACAGCCGTTAAAATATGGTGCTATGTAACATTGCTGTTCCCAATATTATTAGGGAGTATTTGCATAGGCATATGCAATCTATATTAAATCCTTCTATTTCAGCAAAAATATGTTTTCTGAAAGGAGTTTGGTATAGTGACAAAACTCAGTGGCAAGTAAGGGGTAAGTGGATTCACTCAGTGGCAGGTTAGATGATTGCAACAGAAATTATCCATTAGGATATGGAAAAATATCCTTTACAGACAATATCAGTTTCACTGTATGATGAGCAAACTACTTTTACTCCCATATATTGAGTTTTTTTCATGATTTGTAATGGAAGTACCATTCTGATGTTTTCATTGGTCTGTGGCTGCACCAAGTAGGAACTTTCCTGGCTGCAACTATTCATGAAAAGATGTTTTGCTGCATTTTAGTAATTCCCAGGGCTACTATGTGACAATACTAATATTTGTGCAGAAGAAGCAAGAAAGTTTATCGAAAGGTGAAGTCAGTATGGAAAAATCATCACACTCACATCTGATAACAAGTATATTATTGCAGCAGTGCACATAAGGGAGTTTAATCTGGCCTCTTGTTTTCTGAAGACTGGAGACAAAAACAAAAAGGACATAAGGAGCATGATTGGTCACTGAACTCTCTTAATGAGATGCTTTTTTTCTGTGAAGCCTGTATCAGTGAGGAGCAAGATGCTTCAGCAAAAAGCTTAAATGTAAGCTGCTGAGAAACATAGCGTGCAGGTAAAAATTATACTTCCATGTATTATAAGTTTGTTTACTTTATTTTTCCCCATAAAGTTTAAATCCACAGGTTAGGTCTGCGTTGCTGTACGGGTTGGATGGCCAGGATTTGTCTCTTAGCCATATTTTTGGCCATTACTGTACCTCAGTGTCTAGTAAAAATAGGATTGCAGGTATTCTTACTGACTCTTACTGGTGGTTCTTTGAACACAATAGTTTTTATGTTCAGCAGTATATATTGGTTTATACTTTTATCTATTAGTTTTTTGTAATTTTTATTTGTATAAAGAATAATGAAATATAATATGCACTCAAAAGAGAAATTGCAAGAGTAAGCACTGCAAATTTGTGAAATGCCAGAATTGTTTGGAACTGAAGTCCTCATTATTTCGCCTTGTATAGATGTCTTAATTACCTAAATTATGAGAATTATGAGAATTGTTTTTTTCTCTAGCACATGTGTATCCTCTTGCCAGTGCAGACATAGTACTTCATACTTTCTTACTGGTGTTTAGATTGTTGCATACAACCTGGAATGCAAAATGTTCCTATGGCACCGCATATTGCTACAACTTTCATTAAGTAAATAATGACTTATAAAAGCACAGCTTGCATTCATGAACAATTCAAGTTTGGGTTTAATGGTAAGTTTCTTTGAATGAACGTTGACTAAAATGTAATTGAAACATCTATATAAAACAAACCTATTACATACTCTATTCGTAGAGAATTTGTAAATAATTATCCTGCTATTCTACCAGATAAAAACCAGTATTTGGGCAAAGAATAAGCTGAAGCCAAAAGGTTAAAAAGGTTGACCATAAAATTCCCTAAATCCACATTTTGTAAAATTGATAAGGAGTGGTCAAAATTACAAAAATTATGAGTACTCAGGACTCCAAAATCAGTTTATTTCAATGTTCATAAACACTGTAAAGGAAACTCCATAATTTTGTGTATTGTGTAGGTACAGACTTTAGACAAATAATACAAGAGTTTTCAGAGAATTTAAACAAATATTTTCATCTTTACAGAAAGATAAGGAAGACCAGTGGCTAGAGAAAAAAGTGCAGGGTAGTAGAGACCACATCATCTTAGAGCATCTTCAGTGGACCATGGGGTATGAAGTACAAATTACAGCTGCCAACAGACTGGGTTATTCTGAACCAACATTGTATGAATTCAGCATGCCACCAAAGCCCAACATTATTACAGGTAAGTTAATTTCATAGTGTTTTCTCTCTGTGAATTATTTCCCACTCATAGTACACTGATTTTTATGGTTGAACATAAGGTAACTGAACTCTTTAACTGAAAAAACCTGTGACTCCAGACTCTATTACCATCAAGGACTCGATTCAAAACCTTAAATGGGACCATGTCTCCCACTTCTCTCCTAGTAATCAGGTAATTTGTAAGTATAGAGGAAAGACTGAGTCTTCAACCCAGATGATGGCAGTTGACAAGAAATACAGTATTTAAGATACACCTGCTATACGTTTTTAAGTTGTCTTGTACTGCCTACTGTCTCTTGTAAGCAGCTTGTATACTAGAATTTCTGATTTCAGTTCCATCTCTACATCTGCTTCAAGCTACACATGTAACAAAGGTATTTATTTTAGTGTCTGATGAGTTTCAGACTTCAAATAGCCTCGTTTAGATATTGATTCACCCTAATATGGTGACCGCAGAGTCTTTTATGAGCTTTGAAATCTATAGAAATGTTGTTTGT